>JAZHYW010001527.1:0-41424 GCA_037355805.1 Ixodes ricinus | reverse complement strand
TCTCAACCAACGGAGAGGGGCGGAGCACGGCCGCTCGCTCACCCTCTCCCGCGCTCGGGAGAGGGTGATGTAGCGGCCAGTGCTCAGCCTCACGAGAGCGGAATGAGCCCTCGTGCATGGAACGCGCGCGCACCGGTAGCTGTGACAGCGCTGTAAAGCGCGTCCTATGGTAAAGACATAAACAACCGATTAGAGTGCGCGTTGAATGACTGCCTTCATAGCTCTGTGGTTAGCGCGTCTGCCTGCTGATCAAAGGGTCAACGGTTCGAATCCCCAGCTGGCGCCGGTCTTTTTGATGCATTTACCGACCCGCGGCGTAAGAGGTTAGATAGCCAGATAGATACATAGATAGACGAAAAGTGCGTGAAGTATCCAAAGAATGCTATTCGCATTAAAAGAAAAGAGGCCGAACAGTTATTCGTGTTGACGACTATACTCTGTTTCACCCTGTGATGTACCGCAGGAAGGCTACAAGCGCGAGCTCCGCTTACTCTGGAGCACATCTCGGCGCCACAAGCTCTCGTGCACCTAAGGGCGGCTGCCAACGCTTATGAGCTCGCGCTTCTAGCCTTCGCTGCGGTACAACATAAGGTGAAATCGAGTATAATGACGACATTGAGTGTGCACATGAACTCATTCTGTCGGACGGACGAGTGACAGTGGTTGACGTGACAACTCATCTACAAATCAGCTAAGGCCAACATTACTAGAACCACTCAGTTGGGAAACTGCCTAGAGACTGCTCTGAAAAAGTGGCACCGATCCGTCCACGAGAACCGGAGCTAATGACGATCACAACGCCAAGCCATTTCTTCCGCAGCGGCCAGTCGAGGAACAACACGTGACTTCCATTTTTGTTGTAGTCGGCCATTTTGGGGCCAGAACAGATACGAAGCGGCCTCTGTGTACCGCCCCGACTCCCAAGCACGCCGCGGATTACTACCGAGGTTAAAATGCGACGGCCTGGGACGCGCCACCTGAAATCACCGCTGAGGCACGGTTATTAAAAACAATATTAATTGTACTGCAAAACCGTGCGAACTGAATATTTTAGAAAAACAGCACGCGCCCTTCATTTTGTACAAAACTCCAATAAACGTTACTATAAAAAGTGTTTTTTCCGTTGGTTTTTACGCAAAAACATGCTTTCTAAAAAAGCCTGCGCGATATCACAGTTAACACAAATGATACAGAACGGCGCTGTTGTCGTATTTAGCTCGGTCTCGGTGGACGCCAGCGGCCCAGGGTTTCAACGGTGAGTTTCCAACTGAGAGTTCTAGTAACGTTGGCCAAAGCTTTGCCTTAAACAATAATTTATGACAGGCTTGGGGTGGAAAGTTTTTTGTCACAATAAATTCTTCAGCCAGAGGGCGAATAAAGTTTTAACTCTCCCACGTAGGTACTTAGAAATTAATTGTAAATATTATGCCGCACTCGGGTGTTTCAGGATCAAATCCAAATGTTGCAACATGCCGCGAACAAATAAAAACGTGGATGGATTTTCTAACAAAAAAACACTTTTGCACCGTCGCCGTGGAACGTTGAAGAAGGCGCAAATCCGTGCCATCCTCTGCAAGTCAACCGGTAAGCCTAGGCTTGAGAAGGGTTGTCTGCAAAACAGACTGACTTTTCTTTTCCTTCAAATCCCAAATCTGTAATACATTGTAAGATTACTGCTTATATAAATCACGTGCGAATATTCACATTTATTTGGAAGCAGTACCGGACAATTTTAAAAAGAAGGAATCACGTTTTGTGTTATTCAAACCCATAGAAAACAGCATCGCAATATCCATAAGCGAACGAAGTTGCAGAAATATTTAGAAAACGCAAGACAGCAAGAAAAAAAACAACACTTGTTTATTAATGAACAGACGATCACTCAAGCACTTTTTGTTTCTCACCAGGCTCAAGATCTTAATATAGCTAATTTCGTGCTACATTTATAATTAAACCGTGCAACAAACTTTATTTCTGAATTACTTTAATAAAATATGAAATTCGAAGCAGCAGGCTGAATTACGAAACCAGATAATTATTAACAAGAATTATGCGATGTCGCTAAAATGTATTAATTTCATTGTTTTATTACTTCACAATGTCTTGCACGGAAATTGTGCCTTTGTAGCAAACATGCCGACAAACATAATAATGGCCGATTCACCCGATGGACCGTAGCGCGATTTTTCATCCACGAACTACTGCATCACGTGACAGTTACGTCATCAAATTCCTGATATTGTATCTCGGTTCCCGTTCGCGGACGAAGAGGGGGGGGGGCGGGCGGGTCGTCAGAATGACATTTTTGGGGTATCGGGCAAAAACAAAAACTACAAAATACAACCCCTATGTTCGACTTACGGACAGTATTGCCCGATTTCTACAGACGAATGAAACATTTCTGGAAAAAAAAACGAATAATTCATAGAGTTGTCTATTTTGTAGTTTATAACACGATTATCAATATTTACTCAGTATAGATGCCAAAGATATGAATTTTCAATGTTTTAGTTGGTGTATCAACGTCTAACATTGAATCAGCATACCTAACAAATGCCACTCTTTTGCTCCATCGGGTGGCGTCAGCTCGTTTAATATTTTCGCGCTCGCACACGAAGGTCATAAGTTAGTTGAACTTTCCTCGAACCGTGTAAGAAGTTCTGAACAAGTCAAAAGTGTTGGAGCTGAAACCTCGGCTAAGTTCGCGACTTCCGTCGTCAAGATTCAAGAAGTTTCTGTCAAAGCTCTGCCTAGCACGTCGCTATCCTTCCTTTGTCTTTTCGTTATTGCGTCGCTATCCTTGCACGCGTATGCAGGCTTTGATTCGGCAAAAACGTTTTGGCGGCGCCGAAATATTCCTTTTTATCGTAATGTGACAGCGCAGCAGCCATTGTGGTCAAACACTCGAACACCGCTTTCGCTCAACTTTTTTGTCAGAATGGACCCTTTTCAAAATCCGCACCATGGCCTGTCCGCCATTGCTTGCTCACATGCTCTAAACACGTATTGTATACGAGGTTTGCGTCAGCGGTCGGCGAGGAGTCGGACCCAACTACGCGCTCCGTGTCCAAGGATGGATGAATGGGTGTTACTGGCTATACCCTTTATAACGGGCGGTAGCTTGCGCCACCTCGCTTAATTAAAAGAAGACCAACATACGATTTCTCCCGCCCTTCTAAGAGCAATTTTCTCCCCAAGCAACGCCAGTGTTGCTGGATGGACTTTTGAGAAAGGTCTATTACTCTCGAACATCAGTGCCACAGTAAGTTGTTTGCGTTTCTTAGGCTTCACGATCGATAATGGGTTCCGTCCGTCCTCGCTGGGGTCTGGTTGTCTCGTCCTGTGTGTGAATAACCCTAGCAAAAAAAAAAAAAAAATCTGCGGAATAACTTTTTTTTTTTTTTGCAGAGCACAGTGTCAGTTAATTATGTTGAACAAGATTAGGTTCTCAGGGAAATACGACACTCATAATGCGATTAGACGAAACAATAAAGTGAGAATTCGGCAGGGACAATGAGCGCGACGTTTTGGCTTAAAAGTTGTCCCTGAGCGGGATAAACAAGTTTGTATAAATATGCAATTGAACAGAGTGCCACGGAGCTTTTAACGAGGGTGTTTGTATGCGGTGCATGGATTGTGCTCAAATTTCGGAAGTGTAGGTTTGTAAGGAAAAAAACATCCAAGAAAAAAAATTTTTTTTTCCCATGCTCGGGAGGAAAAGAGAAGCAAACCGTCGGGCTTGGTGCCGCCACTCCCATATAACACTCCATAATAAAAAATAAAAAAATTGAAAGCTTCTATAGATAAACACCCTGATGGTGCGCTTACTTGTGCGAATTCAGGTGGATCCGCGCAGACGACGAGCGAAATTTGTCGCCGAGTGGCGAAATCCGCTCGCCGCTGACGGAAACTCTGCATCGGGCCGGAACATAATGTTACCGCCAGGCGAAGCGTTTTGCATGACGCGAGTCAATCAGCGTTAAACGGTTACGGTTTTTCTCGCTCGTTTATAACAATGGCGTCACTCACGGCTCGATAAACAGTCACCTGCCAGGACGAGGGAGAAGGCAGCGTTCACGCTCAGTATTTTAACAGAATGCATGAATCACCGCCACGAACGGCACCGCTGCTTCTTTGGCGTGCTCCACATCTCCAGCAAAAAAGCAAGAAGGACGCACGGGAAAAAAAATGGTCGTGATCATGGGAGAGCGCGCTTCGCCTATCACCCATGTCCACGTTTGGATCCCCGTCGCCTCTTCGAAAAAAAGTCTACTTAAGAAATAAAACGCACGTACCTTACGACAAAAGGTAATTCGTGTAGCGTTTATTTCAGTTCTATATAAAACCGAACAGCATCTCTTCGCAACGAGCGACTACGTCCGACACCTATCCAAACCACGCCCGGCATGAAGGAAGCGCATTCTTCAATTACCACAGCCCTCTACTACGCAAGAATTAACACTGGAACGACGAGGGAATAAAGGGGAACCAGCGGATCCCCAAAACGTGGTCAGCTATTTATGCGGGAAGAGCCCCTTTAAAACAAAGGGTCCTACGTTTGTTCAAGCTGCGGAGGCGGAGCGGGGAGGGGGACTTATTCATGTTTGTTCTTTGGAACAAGATCACCGCCCACAGCTAGGGAAAGGTTCACCTCATTCACACGCGAAGACCTGAAAAAAGCGGAGCGCACATTTCTTGTTTTCTTTTCGCGGTATTGGGAAGACACATAATTCACCACCGCCGACGGTGCACCCCTGCTTCTTTGATTGCAGTTGCACATCCTGCTACATACCAAGTAAAAACACGGAACCGCCGTAGTCACGTCTTCTTTGCGGTAGAACTGGACCATCTTCGCGCGGTTCCTCCCATCTGGCGAAACGAGCGCGGCAGTGCACGATCCAGCGTCAACAAAGTGAATTATGCCTGCCCGCACTGGACGTACTCCGAGCGACTCGGAGATCTTTCCGAGAGCGGCCCAGAGCAGCAGACAAGAAATCTCGCGCCTTCTCGTCGCACACGCGAACGCTCCGAGAGCAAACGACAAAACAGCCGCCTCTGTAAAAATACGCCAACACCTTCTGTTTTTCGCCTGAGCCGAATTGCGCTTGGCCGCAGCAAATTTTTCCTCAAGTGTGAACGCAACCTCCAGCAGGCTCAGCGGATCCAAGCGTGTGTGGTGTGGTGTGAGTAGCGACGTTAACCCGACGGTTTTATACTGTTTTCCTCCTGCGTGAAAAAAAAAAACAATAATAATTATAAAAATAAATAAGAAATATATTTATATATACTTTTTTTAATTGACACTTTTCGAACTCTGAGTGCGATCAATGCACCACATGGGAACACCTTCGTGAACAGTTCAATGACATTGTGATCACTGGCTATATTTAAACAAATTATTTTACACCCGCATAGCGTTCCAGAATGCCGTGTAGTGGTCTTCTGAGCTAGGTCATTCGTTTGGATCCTGGAATGGTTCACCCTGATTAGCTATTTCCGTCTCCGGCCAGTGTATTCACGGGTCCTTCTTTATAGCCTGGAAGCCGCACATTCCGCGGACTTGCCGTCATGTGATCAATCTCTCCGCTGGTCAGTAGAGACTTTTAGCAAACTGTTATCGTGTTGCGCCTACCGCACGGCACTACTGGAGGCTTTGAACCATGCTTTCAAGAGCGCGTCTGGAGTGATATGCATGACCAGGAGGTGCGCTTAAAACCCTGATTCAAAGGCTTCAGTAGTGCGGTACACAGAACACGGTAACGGTTTGCTAAAAGTCCCTAATAGGGACTTTGAGCAAACCGTTAGCGTGTTTGTGTACCACACAACCGGAGCCTTTAAACGCTCCGGTACCAGCGGTACGCGGTAACGGTTTGCCAAAGTCCTTAGTTTTAGGAAGCCGTAGCGCCTGCCGCACCGCACCACCGGAGAATTTGAAGCATGCCTTTAAAGGGGCTTTGCAAGGATTTTTTACTGGTTTTCTTATGCTTCTGCATGACGTCAAAGTCCCCCCTCCCCGACCCGCCCCAAGCGTCAAACACTCCCAAGCTGGGCGTGAGCACGATGTAAAGTGTCAAAGGCGCATGCGTGTGGCATAGCCATGTGTCCGCTTAAGCGGAGTTCACGTTATGAGACCCCGCCAGATTTAGTTTTTCAACTTAGCCGCTAGGGGTGCGAAGGTTACACTCCTCCCGAATGGTTGGCTAAAATTCTCTAATCCGAAAATGACTGTGATCAATGGCGAAAACCTAATTCCTCAACGCCAAACGTGATGCGAACGTACGGAGATGCAGTCAGATACGCGGAGGGCTACATCATCGATCTCTCGGGATATATAGTTCTTGATCCTGGGGGCCAGCCATCTGTAGAGCGGGCCGCCGAACGCGGCTCGCAAAAGACCTCACATTACACTTGCTCTGTATCTATTTTCTACATCGCCCGCTCAAGATGAGAACCCCTTGCTCTGCAATCAAGGAACGTGGCTACTGATTGCACGGCAATTCAATCTGACGTCCCCCCCCCTCTACTATAGAGTGCTTAGGTGTTCCGGCATAATCTAATCAACGGGGTTCATCGATCACGCCGCGCTGCATTCCAGAATTGCGTCCAAGGCTGATAATGTTTCATTGGAGGGAATGGTTGCTAGAAAACAAAAACAAAGCAAGTAAACAAAAATGTAATGAGCTATGTATAATTGATATGTGCGATGTACAATTGGGGGTTGGTTGATACCTTTATTTTTTTCGTTTTTAATCCAAATGCTGCGAGCTTTCACCTGGAGGTAATTCTAGGCATTGGTTTACATTGGAAAAATAAAAAAAAAACGCCACAAATGGCGTTTTTCTTTCTTTTTTCTTCTTTTTCGTGAAGACATAAAGGAGAAAAAAACATCGGGAAAAACAAGCGTTGGTTATGACGAGTGAATACACGCTTGTGCTGCATCAGAATGTTTGGCAAAGGTAAATGCTTCCTATGTATCCTAAAGACTTGATCCAATGTGTTATGTATTTTGGTATGTACTGCACAGCACCTTCGTTAAAAAATTGAACAACGGTCATCATTCAAATTCGTGCTTCTGATAAGAATTATCTATCCTTCAGGATTGAAATGCTCGTACATTACTGTGCCCCATAAAGTAATAGATGTGCAAGCGTCAGTATTTTACACAATAGGTGACTTCGTGCAATATCAGGTCTTTTTTAAGGGCATAAAGAATCCAGCAATATAATAACACATAGAATTAGTAAAAATCTACCGCATAAATCATAAAACATTTGTGATGGTGCTCTGAGTGCTTCAATTTCTTATAAAGAGTAATTTATAACGACAGCGATTTGGAAAATATTGTATCGATCTCCCGATAGTCTGGCTAGATAAATCTATTTTTGTTCCATTTGCCTCGAGAGTTTGGATCCTACCCTAATTTTGTTTCTTGTTTGTTATTCAGCTCGGATAAACTGAGAGATAGTGGTTACACAGCCTTGCGGGATTGTCTCATTATAGTAGGATTACACTCCTTGATTTTCTGGTCCCTACATTCTTGTATTCTACGTTTAAGAAAGAAAATTCAAATGAAGACCTGCCTCATGATTCACTTACATATTTTACGCCATTTGACGCAATAAAACAACGGAACTTCCTAGTTATATTTTTCTAAATTAGTCTACTTTCACAACAGTCAAGAATTATTCAGTTGTTTGCAGTTAAAGCTGAGCAGATTCACAGCCATGCTTGATCGCGCACTGTCGCAGAATACGAACTTGCTATTAACTCTTGCTGTATAACGCGCTTAACATTTTCGTTACGTTTTCATACTGGATATTTATGTGCATGATTTAATACCTTGTTGCAACGAATTCCGCGCAAAAGGAGTAAAGGTACAGTGTCCACAAAACTTATACGAAACACGCGAACTGCGTTTTGTCTAGGAAAAATATTCTGAAGTTTGACTACTGACAGTTAGTGGACGTAGCAATCAGCAAACCATCCCAAAGTGTTATGTCAAGCAGCAGCTATTTTAGCTTTCTTTAAGATAATGATGTCATGCGGGGAAAAAATAACAGTTGGCGTGTTTCGTATTTGTTTGCTTAGCGCTGTACTTGCACATCAATGAACTATCCTTTCGACGTGCAGTGCATTTCCCTATCGGTGCTGGTATGTTTTACAATTTTGACAATGCATATCTCGTCTCGCCCAAAACTTTTTTCGTTTGATAAAAATTTCGCATAAGATCCTCAAAGTCCGCCATGCAATCCAGGAACCTTGTAAACTGAATCGCAGCGTGGTGACAATCAGCCGCGAAACTCCTCCGACAGACCAGCAGACCGCCACTAGCAAGACCCTCTTACTCATTTTCCGGAGCAGTTTAAAATGTTCCCGTACCGTGAAACCTCATTGCGACGAGCAACTGGAGCATAGGAGGCAGCGGGAATCTATCTAGGATTTCCCGCGTTCCATTTCTGCGGCAGGGAGTTGTAAAGGCTCGTCTTTATCGCTAGTTCGGAAAAGCATGTAGGGTACTTAAGTACACAGGACCGATTGCGGCACTCTCATCGGTTTGTTCTAATGCAAGTTTCACGCGGAGAAAGAGAAGACAAGGGGGGGGGGGGAGAAGCTTATGTGAACACGCCCTTGTGATTCAACAGCTTCTCGGGTAAGCCAATCGGGCAGCCGGCTAATTGGTAGGCTGTGCATCACTGGCGACTGTTTATCTAAGCCTGATCCCGTCCTCTCTCTCCCTCCATCCCCCCCCCCATCAAAGAGGCAATGTTACGTCCATGAAACGGCGCCATTCAGAGTGCCGGAATTGACCTTCTTGACTTTTTTCACAAGATTTTCCACACTCGTCCAGGTCGCTTCCTCAAAGCGTTATTCTAGGGTGGCATTCCAAACGCCGAAAATCAAAATGCCGAATTATCGGAATGTCGAAATTTAACACACCAAAGATACCAAAAGCCGAAAAGACAAAAAGCCGAAAATTTAAAAAGCCGAAAAGTCAAAACACCGAAACATCCAAATGCCGAAACATCACCGATTTATAGCGAGAGAGAAAGTTTCTTGGCACGATAAACTCTAGGGTGGCATTCCAAACATCGAAAATTAAAATGCCGAATTATCGGAATGCCTCAATTTAAAACACCGAAAGCACCAAAAGCCGAAAAGACAAAAACCCGAAAATTCAAAAAGCCGAAAAGTCGAAACATCGAAACATCAAAATGCTGAAACATCACCTAGTTATAGCGGAAGAGAAAGTTTCTTGGCACGATAAATTTTCTTGCCAATGTGATCAAAGTTAGGGAAGAGGTTCCGCCGGCCAATGTGCATGCGCTTTCACCCTCTTTTTAATACCCATGAAAGGTTGTCCCCGAGTATAGCTTCCCTTCGCTTGGTTCAAGCCTACAAAAAAGGAAAAATATATTTCTGCATATATCGTCGCATAGCAGAGCGATTCCTTGTTTATTGCATTTCACACAGAGAAGTTGTGTGCAATTCCTCGAAGAAAGCTTGGAACGTCGACATTTTGCCGGTTGCCCAGAGCAGCTGCCAAACGAAGAAGAAAATAGATGGTGCTATGGAGAATTTGGCAGCCTTGAAATGGCGACACCTTTGCTTCTTGCTTTGTGAGCGGCAGGGTGGGCCTCTGATCGCTCCTTCGATGTCTTCGACTCTACCTTGCTCCCTTTTTATGGTGGTGATGAGCCGGAAAACGCTTACGTGGTGTTTGCCAACCAATATTTTCCATCGTCGGTGCCATGCCTCAACGGCGTTGTTGCCCCTTGAAAATTCGTTCTGAGCGAGGGCAAGCACATTCCACAGGGATGGCGGGAATACCGGGTGACTTCGTATGATCACGGCGGTGTTACCTCCGGCAACACGGCGGCGTGATTTCCCAAGCAGGTGAGTTGCCCTCCACCATCGCAGCAGGTAAGAGGCTTCTTGCGGGAAGAGTGGTGTCAAGGACGCATAGGCATCTCGTACATCTTCGGTGGGCAAAAACAGAAAGGGCTCAAAGCTGCCTCACCTTGATGGCGAAGCCACCTACATCATTTTTGCAGAGCAGTGCCAGTCCTAGGTGCTGCTCTCTCCTCCATACTGATTGGCACAAGTGGAACAGATAACCATGCACATCCGACGACGGGAGCGATGACCGAATAGCGTTGATTGCTGCCAGTTCGAGGTTTGTAGTCACAATTTTTGGATTTAGTGAACGTCCCATATCTGCGGCGAAGTTCAGCAATTCTTCGAAGAGCGCCTCGTACGCCATCTGGGTTCGTCGAGTATTTAGGCAGTAAACAAAAGGGAACACATGGGAATGAAGATAACCGCGAATTGTGTATAACTGTTCGAAGAGCGGCGACACAGTCTTAAATGTTTCGTCCATGAGCCACAACGGAGCGTCATTCAGTTCCCTCAAGTTTTCTTCCGTGAAAACAATTAGCAGTCTAGCTCCATCTCCGCTGGTGCAGTCGCACCGCAGAAACTCCCGGCCATCTAAAGTTGATCTGAACTCGCCCTCGATGATGAGCTCCTGCACGGCAGACGGCTCGTGTGTGCAGTCCGCTTTTCTTTTCCTTCTCACATTCTGGCGCAAGGCTTCATTGCTTGGAAGGTGCTGCCTTGAAGACGCTGCTACATCTGCCGTGATCTGCTGCACAATCTTCACGGGTGCCTCGCCCGAGGCCGCCGCCAGAGCTTTGATCCGTTCTTGAGTACAAAGAACTGTAACTCTGCTGACATCCGGAGCATGGCTTGCGCGGGTGACTGTATTCGAGATGATCTTGTGAGTACCTTCTACAGGAAGGTCGGCAATCACTCTAGCGTTGCATTCGCCTCGCTTCTCGCACCTCCAATAGTGCCTACAACCTACTTTCTTCTCAAGAACGTAAACATAACCGTCTTTGCAGCCAAGTTTTCCTTTTCTCTTCTGGGAACACACCACAACCGCGTCTTCGTCCATTTCCCGGCGAATCAAGGAAATGAATACTGCCGCACATTGCTGTTGCTCTTATACTCTGAACACTGGGCAGCACTGTGTTTTTCTGCTGACCAATAAGAGTTGTCCTGACCGATTGATATGCCTAGCTTTGCGACAAATAGAAAAATACGAAATTTTACATCAGTTTAATCTACTAATACTGGTGCCTTTGCGGAACGAGTTGAACAGGCTCGTGTCGGTGGAAAGTGATCTGGCGGAAAACGGACAAGTGGTAGTCACAAAGCGCGTCATTTCTTTTTCACGTGGTTTTCGGCGTTATGTCTTTTCGGCATTTTGATTATTTGGCATCTTCATTTATTGGCAGTTAAATTTTTCGGCATTTCAATTTTTCGGCGTACGGACGTTCGGCCTTTTCATAATTCGGCCTCTTGATTTTCGGCGTTTTGATAGGGACCCATTATTCTGCGCGAAATTCACGATCACTGAACTGCTTCGCTGGACTGAGCGGGGCTCATAAACGACGTCATATGCCACACATTTCTGGGAGAGGTTTTGTTTCGTGCGCCCGTTCCGACGGACTCTGCGAACTACGCGTCGTTCGCCATGACACGTTAGAGAGCCTACATTTGATAGAAGGAGAAGCTCAGAGCATGGAGAAGGTTTGTATTTTAATGGCGGACGCTTGCTGGCAGACTGGTCGTAAATCCGCATGCGTTGCGTTGTCACGTGGTGAGGATACAAAAAAACGAATGAGAGGAGGACACGAGTTCAGACGAACAAGGCCTTCATCACCTCCTTGCAGCTCGTCTTGCAAGCGCGGTTCATGAACCACGTGGCTCCGATCAAACAGTCGGAAACACTCTTAAGTCTAGGCACAATATGAGTAGCCAATGAACATCACTCGAGGCATCACCGAACGCTCGAGGCAACACCGACACGACCTCGGTGTTCTTCGAGAAAGTGTAGTAGAGTGTTCCACCATGCAAGATGCGTTCCGAGTCGAAGTCATTTTACGAAACGCGAAAATCGACCTCAAGGATCAGTTGGCGTCGAGCGTGGAGACGTTAAGCGACTAATATTTACGGGCAGTTCAAAGGCCTTCAGACCGAGTTCCTTCAAATAACCGAACCGTCGGAACACACCAAGCGCAGAGCCAAAATCGCGCCCTGATTCTGTCTGTGAATGCCTTCGTGTTACCCGTGAAACAAGAGCATTAAGTAAGGGCTTCTATGAAGCGTTTGATGCTGCGAATGAGCCACAAACTTCGTCCACCGATGTTCGCTGTGCGCGCGGCGTCAGTACAGTGACTGCTGACACCACGTAAAAAAGGAAAAGTCATCCAAGTATATTTTAACTGAGCTTTCAAAGCTCACCAAATTTAAAAATTATTCCTAAAGAATTTCTTTAAAAAAAAAAGGTTTGGGAGTTTTTCAATAGGTATCTTAAAATGTGTGCATTTTTTCATTTTATTCGGAGGAGGAATATAAGCGAAAATCTCAATTTCGCCGTTGCTCCGCCCCCTGCGGGTACCCGAGCTCAAGAGAGAAAAGGAGGAAGAACTAGCAGTGGTGTTCATATCGCGAACAACCTCTCATGGAACATTCACATTAAATATATAATTAAAAATGCTAACAGCATGTTAGACTTCCTAACATGCTAACGGCGTCAACAGGGTCTCCTTAACTCGCAATCTAAAGGCTGGTTCACAATGCCCCATTTTCTTCCGTTAAGTTACGTTACGAAATATTACGTTGAAGTCACCGGGACCTCTGTGCTTCATGGTAAGCAAGGCTACCACTTCAAGGAGAAAGCATGACAAGCGACATTCGAGACACGAATGTTTCGGTGACTTATGTACGTAACGTAACTTAACGTAAGAAAATGGGGCAATGTGAATGAGCCTTTATTGAAACCAAAACGCAAGCAAACAAAACACTTCAGATAAACCCCAAGCTCACGCCAGCAGCTTTGACAGCGCAGACTTCACGTGCAGGTCTATGGCAGGCTAACCTAGGATCTGCAAAAACAGGCGTTTGAGGTGGCTTTACATGATGTGCTCTCGACTAAAATAAGATCTCTTCAGTCTATCACAGGACCACTTCAGTATCGACCAATTCAAAACACTAATCATGCAAAACAAAGGAGAGCAAAAAATTGAGGAATGATGCTCTCCTAGACATTTCTTTTTTCGTTACATTCAACCAAGAGAGTAAACCACCACTGCAAGGGAACTCGGGAATGTAAATGATATGTACATCATTTCACAAACCATTTTCTTTCTTCAGTAAGACACGTTACATCAGTTTTACAATACAAATTCGATGCACAAACTGATGATTTTTGATGCCTCCTTTTGAGAAATGCAGTTCCCTTTATTTGTTTTAGCTGGCTCCCTAAAGCCCCCAGGCACCCCAGCAAAGCCTGAATAGTGCACCACAAGGAAATGCCCACAGTACTAAAACATCCTCAGCAGTGGCGTCACGAGGGTCAGCGGCACCCGGGGCGGCAGCCCCGGGTGCCGCTGACCCCGTACGCGGCGCGGGGGGGGCGGTCGTGGCCCGCCGCGACTCCCCCCCCCCCCTCCGCTCTCGTGGCTCGCCGCGACACCTCCCTGAGCCCTGCACCCGGGGCGGTCCGCCCCCCTTCCTTCTGACGCCACTGCCCTATTGAAAATCGGTCTGAGGGGACTTCAAGAATTTTTTAAAGGGTGTGAAGGGGACTTCAGGAATTTCTGAGATGTTTGAAGGGGGCACCGATATTTCCTGATGGGTTCGCTGGCCCCGTCAGAGGCTCTCCTGAAATGTCTGAAGTGCCCTTTACAATGCCTTGAAATGTCTGAAAGCCTGTCAAGAACTTTTCTAATGGGGTCGGGAAAACTTTCAGGCTTCTTGAGATGTCTGTGGGGCCACGGCCTAGGTGGAGAAAACACATTTCGCAGAATTAGAACATAGCTACTTATTTAAGGACAGAACGAGCGGGTTGATAGGGATAATTAAGCTTGAGGAAGAAAACGAGAAGGACGGACAACCACAAACTTTCATGGTTGTCCGTCCTTCTGGTTTTCTTCCTCAAGTTTAATTAGCTACTTATTGTTTGCGACGGGAAAAAGTAAGTGTTTGGAGAATGCCGATCGTATGTCTGTCCGGTCAGATTTTTATTACTGCCCTTCTATCAAACACGAGTGGGCTCCTGGACCCGTCTGTCACTGCCCGGGTGTTCGGTCTCCAAGGAGGCCACTGGGGATGACCGCCCCATTTGGAGAATTGACGAGGCGCCGGCCTAGCGGCTTTTGCAAGCGAACGCAATCCTGTCCGCTCGGTGTGTGTGTGTGTAAGCGTTGTAAATGGAAATGAGGGGGGAAAATGAGAGCCAATACTGTATGTGCACAGGGCGCATTTGTCACTGGCTCTGGGGGGGGGGGGGGAGAAAGCAGGGAGGTATGGGGGTGATAGAGTTGAAAATAGAGGCGAGGGAGGGTGGGGAATGGCCGAAGAAGCAAGCCGGGAGGTAGAGAGGGGAAATACAGGAATCCAGCGGGGAAAAAAATCCCCGTTGGGCGAGGAGGAGTCGCCGGACCGGTTGCGCTGGGGGAGGAAAACTCGGGGAAGCCGCGCGGAAGCCATTTGTCCCTTTTTCGTCGCCTGGCAAGTTCTCCGGCTTGAGGCGCGCTCCCGGTGGTCTACTTCACCGGCCGCGCCACCCGCTCGTCCACGGGCTCACAGCGATTCGATGAGGCTGGTATCCTCGAGAAAGGTGAGCAGGATCTTTAGAGCTCTTTCCTTGGTGCGTCTGTCGCCTCGTGGCAGCAAAATCTCGTCTTTCGTTCCGCAGGGAAGGCCCAGCGCGGCAGGGGATGCTGTCATGGCCGCCCTAGCGCCGTCGTGCTCCGTGCAGGCGAGGAGGAGGTGCGCCATATCTGTCCGTTCTCCGCAGTTCGGGCAGCGTGGGTTGGCGTCTCGGCGTCGCGGCGGAGTCAGTGGAGCCGCACCGGGATCGATGGCGCAGTTCGTTCGGATGCGGTGTACGACGGCGCGACTCGGCGACTCGTGCCCGGGGGGCTTGCCGGGTGATTCCCGGCCGCGCACCGCTCATCGGGGTGAGCCGCCGCGGCCGCTCGGGCGACAAGGAGTTTGGCGTCGGCGAAGGGGCCAACGCTGGACGTCCGGAACCGGGGCTCGTCGTGCACGTGGTCGGCCAGCCTGTCAGCCTGCTCATTGCCCTGGATGCCGCAGTGACCAGGGACCCACTAGAAGGCTAGGCGATGCCCGAGGACCCTCAGCAGGACGGCCTCTCCAGCGATCTCCCGCGCCAGCCGGTATCGGCCTACTCGCCGCAAGTCAGGCAGTCGGGGTCAGCGTCCCACCGCATGTAGTGCCTGCGCACCGGGATCATGCCACTGCGGGACCTGAGACGGTGGATGACGGCCGCTGTCCGGACCTGTTCCGTGCGCCTCTTCGTCCGTCCAGCTTCAGAAGCATCCAGCTAGCGAAAAAGACGCCGAAGACGCCGCCACGACGGCATCAGGGACGACACCTTGACTGTGCTCAGGATTTCTCAACGGTGGCGGGTGCTGCTTGCGAGCTCGTGGTTTTCGCCAAACGTGCTTACTTAGTGTGTTTATGTGTCCGTGAGGTGCACCTGCTCGGTTTTATTAGCTGAACTACCGTATATCAGGAATTTACCCAGCGGCATTGTGAGTACTTTAAAATATTTTGATTTTGTGTGATAAAGAACTCAGTTGTCCCTATTTGATCTGATCGCTTTCGTCTACAGCTGCTTCCGTCCGGGATTGAACAAACGTTGGTTTTTATCGTCTTTTTGAGTTACAATATGCATGTAAAACAAAATGTCTGAAATAAATTTCCAATAACGTTTTGAACTGCATTTTTGTCTATGATTCACAGTCATTTGCGCGTCTAAAAGGTTGATGGGCCAAGGGGTTTGGGCTGAAGGGTCTGAAGGGATGTGGGGCTGAAGGGTTTTTCTGTGGGGTATCCTTGAAGGGTTTTTCTGTAGGGTATTTCTGAAGGGTTTTGAAGGCCTGTGAGGTCCCATAATCCTTCAAGGCTGATGGGCCCTTTAGAATTATTTTCAATAGGGTGATCCTCAGTACAGACTGCTGCTCAACCGCAGCTGCTCGTTAGTTCGGCAGTTCGATACTGTTTTGTGATCGACCGAGGCACACCCACCACTAGTGTTCGGCGCCGCGTGGGCGGACGGTATCGGGCGAGAGATAAGACGACGACACCGGTCACTGTCTTGGAACCAAACTGAAACTTTATTCTCGAACATTCCCTTAATTATATACATGCAATGCACAGCACAGCGCCATCTCGGGAAACAGGAGCTCAACCCAGAAACACATGGTTAGAGAACCCTACATCTCCCCTCCTGGAGAGTTACAAGACCAAAAACAACAAGTTCCCGAATTCAGCCGTCGTGGCGGCTTGACCACGCGGCCACAACGAGTCTCTGTGACACCTTGCGGTGAGCGCCCCGCAGTTGACGACTCCGCTGGTAAGGCTGCTTGAGGTCAGGGTCGTGGAGACTGCCCCGCTGGTCGACGTCCTGCCGACTCTCCTTGGGGTCGAAGACCTGGCGACTGCTCCGAAGCAGGTGGGGAGTCTGGCTCTCTTGAGGTCCCAGACGAAGTGAACGGCACCAAGTGTCTCCGGTTCCGCTGGAGCGTACCCTTGGAGTCTCGACGATGTACGAACGGGGCCACTGGGCCGGGCTGAGAACTTGGGCTCGGCAGTTGGCATCGGTCACCCAGACTGTATCGCCTGTCATCAGAGGGCTGAAAGAATGGGCGTTGTGCCGGCGACGGAAATCACGAGCCTGGCGTGCTTTGTCCCTCGCATCCCGGGCTCTGGGGGTCTTGGTGCTAAGCTGTGTTGGTGCAAGTCGTCCCGGCAGCGCAGGTAGCCGCGTCTGGAGCCGTCGACCCATCAACAGCTGGGCAGGTGACACGCCGGAGACCCCAGGAGTGTCCCGGTAGGTGAGGAGTGCCAGGTAGGGGTCGTCAGTTTTCTGGAGGAGGTCCTTCATCGTACGAACCATACGCTCCACCTCCCCGCTGCTTTGAGGATATCGAGGGCTACTGGTCTCGTGCCTGAACCCATAAACCCGTGCAAAGTCCTTGAATTCCTGGCGCGAAAACTGGGGACCGTTGTCGGTCCGAACCCCATCGGGGATGCCGTGCCGTGCGAAACAGCTCTTGATCGCTACGATGACCGCAGAGGCAGACGTGGAGCCCAGGGAGACCACCTCCGGGAAACGTGAATAGTAGTCCATGACTAGAACATACTCCCGTCCCTTCAGCTTCAAGAGGTCTAAGCCCAAACGTTGCCATGGTCGGTCGGGCGTTGTCGTCGAGATTAGCGGCTCCGGCCGCATGACTCTCGTCTCTGCGCACTTCTCGCAGCCGGTGACCAGATCCACGATGTGGAGGGCGCAATTGGGCCACCAGACGCTATCTCTTGCTCGCTCCTTGCAGCGCATGAGTCCTTGATGGCCGTCGTGTAGAAGGGCCAGGATACTGGGGCGCAAAGCAGCAGGAATCACCAGGCGGCAGTCTAGCAGGAGTAGTCCCTCGGAAACTGCCAGTCTACCCCTCTCCCTTCCAGTAAGGTACCAAGTTCAGGGGTAGCTTCCTCCTGTCCGGCCATCCCGGGGCGCGAGTCCCCGCGGTTGTCGCCGCGTGGGAAGTCAACCTCCACCTGCTCGTGGTGCGCCCTGCCAGCTTTATAGCTGCAACGGAGGCTCTGGCGAAACCCAAAACCCTTCACCTGGGGAGAGGAGCCCTAGCTATGGGGCTGCTCTCAGGAATGGAGGGGACAAAGAGGGTCTGGTCAACCCTAGCCTTCCCCGCTGGAGGAGGGAGCCCTAAGGCGGGGAGCGCGGCGTGTGACGTGTGGCGTGAGACGTGGGGACGGCGTGAGCACGCATGACGTGAAACGTAGGACATGTGTGGCCGCATGACGTGTGACGACCCTCCCTGAAAAGGGAGGGAAGCGTGACGTGAAGCGGGTTGACATGTGGGGCGTATGACGTGTAGCGGCTCACGTGAGATCGGGACGTGTGACGCGGGACGTGTGACGTCGCGTGACGATCCGGACGGGGCATCCCTATAAGGGGAAGGTTGACATCAAGGTAGCGCCTCTCGAATCTCCCCAAGGTGGGAGACCCCCGCATGATGGCGGGGGTGTTCTCCAAGGGGAGCCGAGAGATATCAAAGGTATCACTGCGGCGGGACCGTCTGGTTCAGTATGGTTGCCTTGCGGTCTCGCCGACCCACTTTGCCACACTCTCATACCCTCTTCGTTCCGGTACAGGATCGGACGGGGGTCGGGGTCTCGGGGTCCTCTTCCCAGCGGGTCCTTCCTGGGTCGTTCGCTTGGCGACGCCCAGATTTATTTTTACAATAGTTAGTCCCCAATTGGCTTTTTCCTACAAATTACCACTTGATCACAAGATCCAATTCATTTTTATTAGAATTGGCTTTAAGTCTGCAGTGCCTCTGGCGGGAGCGGAAGCAGGGGACTATTATTTTACATTCTTTTATTGAGCCCCGACCTCAAGATATGTCCGGCCATCCCTCGTGGCAGAAGCGAACGACTGAGGAGCACTCTCCATCCTCCGCAAGGCGCTGTCGAACTTCCACCATCCGGGTAGCGAAGGGAGGAGGAATGCCTCTGACGACCTCGTTGACAAAGAGCTCCATAGACCGGACCGTAGGGAGAAGCCTCCGCTGCAGGGTGCTCGGGAAAGGGGGTCGGCCGTGGCCATGAGCTTGCCCGGCACATGCTGGAGACCAAACTGGTATCACATCAGCTTGATGCGCATCCATTGAATCCTAGGCGGCAGCAGCTCCAGATACTTTCCACCGAGCAGGGGACAAGAGGCAGGTGGTCGGTCTCGACGGTGAAGTTGAGCCCGCGCAGGTACTAGTCGAATCTGAGCACAGCCCAGGTCACAGCAAGGGACTCCTTCTCCGTTTGGCTGTAGCGCTGTTCTGTAGGCGTAAGCGCACGGGAAGCAAAAGCGACAGCCCGACGTTCACCCGAAGGTTGCTCTTGCAGGAGCACGGCCCCAAGCCCGAAGGAACTGGCATCGGCTGAGACGACAGTCTTGTAGGCGGTGTTATACCGCGCGACGCAGAGGTCCGAGCAAAGCAGCTGCTTTAACTTGGAGAAGGCCGACTGTTGAGCGTGGCCCCAGTTCCACACAGAGTTCTTAAGCAGCAATGCACCGAGCGGCGCCGTCACCTTCGAAACGTGAGGTAGGATGCGGCCAATATGATTGACCAGGCCCAAAAGACGACGAACGCCGGCGGTATCTTCAGGCGCAGCCATAGCTTGGATAGCCTCCACCTTGTCAGGGTCTGCGAAGATGCCTTGGGCACTGACGATGACTCCGAGCAACTTCACGCTGCTCGAAGCGAAGGTACATTGTTCTCGGTTGAGCGTGACTCCCGCTTTCGCGAGTCGGTCGAGGACTTTCCGGAGACGACAGTCGTGTTGCGAGCGGGTCTTGCCGAAGACTAGGGTGTCGTCAATCATGTTCACCACACAAGTTCGGGGGTAGCTTCCTCCTGTTCGGCCATCCCTCGTGGCAGAAGCGAACGACTGAGGAGCACTCTCCATCCTCCGCCTGGCGCTGTCGAACTTCCTCCTCCCTTCGCTACCCGGCTGGAGGAAGTTCGACAGCGCCAGGCGGAGGATGGAGAGTGCACCTCAGTCGTTCGCTTTTGCCACGAGGGATGGCCGGACCTTTTAGCTCACCCTCGGGGTCTTGCAGCTTGGAGGGAACTCCGACGAAGGTGTTGGGCACGACAGTAACCTCGGCACCCGAGCCCACCCTGAACGCAAGTGGGCGGCCGTAGACGAGCACCTCCACAAACTTGGCGTTTGGGCGCTCCTCTGCGATGGCATGCAGCTCGATGGAGTTGGCCGACGGTTTAGGTGCAGTCCTTTCGCTGGCCCATTTCTTTTCGAGGCAGACGGTCTCGAAGTGCCCTGTCCTCCGACAGTAGTTGCAGGATGCGCGTCGTGCAGGACAGTTTATGCGCGGGTGTGCTGCGCGCCCGCAGAACTGGCACAGCTGACTGGGCTTGTCCGTCGAAGCCGGCACAGGCGTCTTCCGTCTTCGCATACCGGCCGCGTCTACGGTGAGCGGGGTGGACTCTGCCAAGTCACGTGTTTCGCACTCGTTGTCGGCGTCTTCCTGCTGTCGAACGTGCGTGAGCGCCTCTTGCACGGTCAGTCGTGGGTTCCGACACAGGCTGTCGAACAGCTTGCTGTCTAGCAGGCCGACCAAGAAACGGTCCCGGACGAGCCCCTCCTCGATGTCCGGGGACTGATAGTTGCACTTCTTCGCCACAGTGCGGAGTGCGATGAGGAAAGCGTCTGCTGTCTCACCCGGGTGCTGGACCCCACGGTGAAAGCGAGCCGACTCGTAAAGTTCGTTCGGCGGGTGCACGAAGTGGGCCCAGAACGCTTGCTTGACCGCGGCGACGTCCTTGAGGTCGGTCTCCCTCAGCGTGGTGGAAGCAAGGATCACCCTGGCTTGGGCACCCATGCAATATAGCATGGACCGCACTAGAACCTCGGGGGTGGCAGCGTAGAGGCCCGTGGCGTACGAGTAATCCTCGTGCTGGAGCAGCCACGTGGGCCAGGCACTGCGGGTGTCAAAGTCGAACTGAGGCGGCGGGCGAAGAGGCACGCTGCCCGGTGGGACCGGAGGGACGGGCCGCTGAGCAGACTGGTCGTCTTCAGTCATGGTGAGTGGCGAAACTGTCCCGATGAAGGCGTCCGGCGAAGAGTCCGACAAAGCGAAAGCCGGCGCGTTGGCGAAAACTAGGCCTCCCGTGAGAGCGGCAGACGTGAGCACGCTTCTGACACCATGTTCGGCGCCGCGTGGGCGGACGATATCGGGCGAGAGATAAGACGACGATACCGGTCACTGTCTCGGAACCAAACTGAAACTTTATTCTTGAACATTCCCTTAATTATATACATGCGATCCACAGGTAGCGCCATCTCGGGAAACAGAAGCTAAACCCGGTAACACATGGTTAGCGACCCCTACAACTAGTGCCATCTCTGTCCATTCTAGGAGCACGTGTCCTCCCGAGGGCCCCCAGCAAGGTCCGAGCGGAGCTTTTTCTCGGGGCAATCTGCCGCAGTGACCGCAGCTGTCGGTGAGTTTGGCAGTCCGATACTCTTTCCAGGTCGATTGAGGCTCACCTAGCACTAGTGCCGTCCTTGTGGATTCTAAGCGAGTGTGTCCTCCTGAGGCCTCCAGCAAGTTCCAAGTGGTGATGTAAAGAACCTAACTTCCCCAGCTTCCCCAGAGCAGTCTGGTTCGGCAACCCCAGCTGCTGGTGAGTTTAGCACAATGATACTAATTCCAGGTGGACCGAGGCACACCCCCAAGACTGTAGTATCTGTTCATTTACTCCTTCTAGAAGTGTGTGCGGTCCCGAGCAAAGTCTGAGCAGCGTACAAACCCTTGCTTCCCCAGCTTGTCCTGGGCAGATTGCCACAGCAACAGCAACTGCTGATCAGTTTTCATTTTTGACCGCTGTTTATTTCCTGGCGGAGTGTAGACCGTTACACTCTGTTACTTACATCCGAGCTTCTTGTCTCACTGTTATCCGCTTAACAAGGATAATAATAGTCTTTTTGTTTCTTTTTCAGGCACACTGTTTACACTCGGCCTCAGGGAGTATCATCAGAATGCCAGACTTTCTGGTGTACTGATGAATAACAAAGAGCTACAAAGACAACTATATTCAGTGCAGAAAAAGCTCATATTGGCGCAACGACAGGAGTATCAGTTGCAACGTGAAGAGAACAATTTAAAATTCTGACTTAATAGCTTTCTCGTTGCATATCAACTTAAGTGTCTCGAAAAGTCCACTATGGAGGGAAGTGCAAGGAGTAAAGGCACAGTCCAGAAATTTCTTAAGGTTCATCTTTCTTGTGGTTCCCATGGTTTTAATGTGGTACGTACTGGGGAATCGGGGTAGCTTTAGCCTGCAAGACGCACACTTCATTGGCATCCCCAGGACTTCAAGTTCATGTCAGACATAATGCACAAGCTGATGGATTCTTTAGCATACAAAACGAGTCAAACTTTCAGCATATAACACACTCGTGCATCCTTATATTCAGTATGCATCTGAAGTCGGAGACCTGCTGACCCGTCTCATCAAGGAGCTCGATGTTTGATCCTTTGCGGTTTGTACAATTCATTCAGTCTTCAGGTGTCCCGTATCAGTCACAGCCTTAGAAGGCGTAAAAGCTTTCGAAGTATATTATGATATGTAAAAGTGACTGCACCTATCAGTAAAACTACCTGCAAATTTGTGAAGAAAGCAATTTGATGGTGTATGTGTGTCTCCGTGTCATTTATCTCCTTTTTTCATTCAGGGATCTATCTTGTTATGTACTACGCATGTGTTCTACTTGTAGTGCATACTCCTGCCATGGCCTTTTATTTGGCTGGCAGTTTTGTGAAATGAATAAAATTGTGAATTTGATCTTGTTCTCTTTCATCCGTGCTAGTGTATTTTCATGGTGATTTTTATCTCGCATTCGTTGTTTTGCGTTGTTCTCATGGATGAGATTTGAATAGTTTTTTTTTACCTCATTTCATTTTATTGAAATAACCTGCAGTTGCTTGACTCTTTTCTTAGATTTGGAGTAGACTCGAGAGGCCTTATAAACATCTATAAGAATTAAATGTATGAATATTGACATTTTGAATAGAGAAATTACAGGTCTTCATTAAAACTGTGTAAGAGCAAACTTCGTAAGCACTCGATTAGATGCTAAAACCGAGCGCTGGTTCCCAAGTCTGCACCAGGCTTCTAGCTCGACGCTGGCCCAGGGGTCTAAAAGCACTGTAAATCGTAACTAAACCACGAAACCTAAACGAAAATGGAGTTTTCGTTTCTAAAAACAGGTTCATCAGATAAAATAACGAAAATAGTATTTATTAGGCTTGGAAGGGTAGCGGTACCACGTAGCCCGTATTGAAAGGCCCGCGGTGTTGCAAATATTTACAGCATGCGCACAATACAAACGCACAGAAATAGGTAGCGATTTTTATCATTATCAGTAGTGCAGTCAGCCTAAAAATGCTAGCTTAGCGTTAAGCACATCAACGCTACCCCTATTAGTAAGAAAAAAGTATCTTGATTTCTAGGCCGCCTAATATTTTTAGCGCCCGTAGGCCAAACCCTCCCGCAAGCTCGCCAAGGACACATATTAAAAAGATGTAGTGAATCATTTGAAATCGTGGAGAATATAACCGAAATTTGGCCGTTTGATATGATGATTAAAAACGACTTGCAATTCCTGTGAAGCCGAAGGATGGACTGACACTCACGAGACACTGACCAATAATGCAACTCGGTAGGGACGATTGGGACGATTATCCAAAGCACTTTCGGGATCCACGGTTGGACGACCAGATCTAGAGCGGTTTCAGGACGACCGGATGCGAATGGGGGCTCTAAATGAGGTCGTTGCGACACCTATATGACGACAAAAGTCAACACTATCGGCATCCCGCCCGCTCCAGCTGACCGAGACGTCGAGACGCTTGGGAACTTCCAGAGGTGGGATTACCAGGTTAAAGGTGGGGTAAGGAGGTTTTTTTGGAGGAGGAGGGAAGAGAATGCGCCACTTGTCCCAGATGCAGGGGTTTTAACGAGAGCGACGGCCGAGCGCGCTCTCTCGTGAATAAAGTCCCTTACTCGTGAAGCGGCCGCAGTCCCCCTCCGGCAACGTTTGACACGAGAGCGGCGGCAGAGCGCGCGCTCTTGTGAAGCGGCCGTCAATGGCTATCGAGGAGCAGTTTTGCTGAGCCAAAGGGAGAATGGGCATTTCTTTCGCGTTTTGTTTTGCTTTAAAAAGAAGCAGCCAGAAATAGAAGCAAAAAGAAAGCCAAAACAGAAAAGTAAAGTGGTCAGCGCTTGCGCTTCACATAGTGTGACGTGTGTCGTTTCCCAAAGGTCATGCTAACGCATTCCCTATTATACTAAATATATGGCATCAGGTGACTCTCGCTAACATATTGGTTATCTGCTCAAGATGCCTTGAGCAGATAACAGACTGGCAGGGAGGTTAGCCGCATGATTGGCAGAAATTGCTCAACTTTCTGTTTTTAATAAAAGCCGTTTACCTAAATTCTGCCCAACGTTAGTGTTAGAATGCAGCTCCTAACTCTTTTTTTTTTTAAGCATCTCGTTTTTCTTTAAATCAAAAAGTAAAAAGCGGCCTTATACTGTGCTCGCTCCCATATCACGTTCGTTGTGAGGCACCATCCGCAAATTGAGTTTCTACAATTCGCTATACAAAATTGTATTTCATGCGATCTTCTGTAACCCGTGTCTTTCTTATTTTTCTCGTTTCTGCAAGAAAATAAAGATAAAGAAAGATACATTTCTAGGAAATGAACAGGCACATCAGCCTGCTGTGTTTGTAGAAACCAGGCAGATTGATATAGCTGCAGCTTCCAATATAATTGGTAAATAGTACAAAAAGATTGTACTTCCGCTGCAAATGCACGTTTATATTCTTAAGGATGACGGTAGTGAGTCCGATTGCCAGGTAAATATTAAGTAAAACAAAAAAGGAATAGGATTTCATTATTATTGAGAGTGACAATAAGATTACTTTTTCTTCCTTTATACGAGACTCAAACATAGGTGCAGGAGTACCATATTATACCCGTATTACATGCCACATGGAAGGCAAACTTTATCAACAAGCGGAACGAACAAGATTATCACAAACGCGTACATTTACGGAAAAAGACCGAGAAATATAACAAGCCTCCGATAATATTTGGGTCGGTAGACGAGGGTTCCACCACGATAACGAACGTGTGCACATGGCAATGATTTCAGAGCCTGTCGCTTTTTGTAAACAAAACGTTCGATGTATGTGAAAATTTTATTCCTTGATAATACCGTATGTTCCGTGTCATAGTTCGCGGATTAAACGTGTTTGAAAGTTGAAATTTTACGCAAAGCACACTATCGACAGGTGCCGAGAGTAAGGGAATGCTTTAAACTATCATTCAATTTTGACGAGACGTAACGAACTTTGTGAAATGAAAGCGTATGTTAATTATGATTTATGTATGATACAAGCTTTTTTGTGAGCTAAAAAGGCAGACATTTGTCAAGGTGTGTTGTGTATGAGAAGATTTTACCGTCGACTACGCACCGGGTACGGACTATCTAAGCAAGCAGTTTCATTTTAGACCTTAAATTTGCGCCCACTAACTATGCACCGCCTGCGGACTATAGTCCGCAAATATACTATATACGTATAATTAACTTAAACAAATATAGTCTACGCAATCAAAAAAATATGGGGCACGGCGTTCTGTTTTTATTCAATCTTAATTTGAGAAGATGAAGTGAAAACAAAATATTAGGTAAAGTTTTCATTTAAATACACCTAAAATTTAAAATTCAAGAAGACATGTTTTATATTAAAGCATCTGCTGCTCATGAGGACAAATAATAAAGAAATGAAAAAATCAAATCATGAATACATCATCAAACAGTCATGTTAATTTTTAATAAAAGTTAAAAGTCCGAACAAAACGGGGACAGAGAAAGTACACACACGACAAGAGAAGCGCCTGTCGTTGGTGTATTTACTTTTCCCCCGTTTTGTTTACGCTTTAACCTTTTATTCGGTATGGACCAACTAGCCTAAACCCGTTTTAATGTCAATTTTGTTTACATAAACAGTTGATAAACATAAACCTGGGAATTATCATAAAATTAAAAAAAACGGAATGGCGTATTTTCAATTTCTTTTTATCTCGGTAAGATCAGCTTCATGCCCATGAACCCGTTCTGATTTGAAGACACCAGGAATTGTTTGCAGAGATAAGGGTGTCGAACCGAAACCGAACCGATAACCAGAACCGAACCGTTATTTTTAGCCGAACCGGAACTGAACCGAACCGAAATCTTCGCAGCAGTCTTGGAACTGAACCGGAACTGAACCGGAAAAAATATAACGCTAATCGGTTCAAAACGGTTCACGGTATTTTTTTTGCTTTTGTTAGTATTACAAATTTAATATTTGGGAATTAAAAATTGGCAGCTGGTATTTATATGTATTGATGAAATCGTCATATTCAGAATTGCAATGTATGAAAATTATGGGTTTCCGTGGCGCTTCTGTATTGACACAAGGATTAACCATGTGTCACGTGGTCACGTGACGTCAAGGTGTCAAGACATGCTGTCAAGGAAAGTCACGTCACGTGACTCAGTGATGTCACGTGATTCACTGCGTCAAGTCGATTTATAATGAGAACATCATTAGATTTATTAATGTAGTTGACATCGTGACGTAACGTGACATCAAGGCTTCGCCCCGAGAGTCGCGTAACACCGCGACGTGCGCAATTTTTATGACCCCGAGTCGAGTGCTCGGGTTCATGACAATCAGCATCGCCAAACATTCGGGTAACTGCTCGTGTTCAATCAAAGATGATAATAGCCCAACTCTAACAATATCTGAAGTTCACCCCATGCACTATGCATTGCCAACCCAGGCGCATGACTATGATAAACGCTGAACGTATATAATTAGCGTCAAAGATCACGTGGCTCCTTGTTCTAATTGCGAATAAAGAAGGAAAAGCTGTTTCTTTTGTTTGTTCTGCGTCTGCCCTTGCACGGAGGGGAAAACTAATGGATGTTTGTGCAAGTTATCTAAGTGGGGATTACTTCTTAGCGGTATTTATTTATTTACATAATTGAGGCACATGTTTTCGTTGTTGCTGGACTGCCTCGGAAAGTTGTCGCCGGGAATAGAAGTAATGAAATGACTAAATGTGACTTATTAATGTGACGTTACATAAAACTATAAATGTCTACGGGAGGGATACCTGAAAAGATCCCAGTGGCCTCAGAGGGACAGCAGAACGTTGGCAGCCGCTCTATATCTCACAGCAAAATTTTTCCCAAGTTCTTCCCCACGTTTCGACCACCTCCGTATTTTTTTTTAACTTCACAGTTGGGTGCATAATAAAAGCAATGGTAGATTAATGTTAAATGACACAAATATAAGTTTCGAATTTACACCCCCAGACGGAGGAGGCAGCTCCCAAGAATAAAAAGTATTATATGGAGGAGCAAGGAAAAGAGAAAAAAAGAGGGAAAGGAGGGGGGGGGTATTGTTTTAGAAACATACTCTGTTGTAAAGGTTCCTCTGCCCCGCGTCTTCGGCACAGATTCCGAAAACGTGGCCCCGGAAACGACTTCGTGCTTTCGCCAAAACACTATAGGCAACCTGCAATGCTGTTTGGTTTGGCGCCATCAAGCGACTGAAGCTAGAAATATTGGGTGCCCCTGGGAGTGGCGGCTGCATTGTTCAAACTTCAGCTTTTACTCTGGTGGCGCCGCTTAGCCTAGTGTCTGAAGCAAGAAATACTGGGTATCCGAGGAAGCCGTGATCGCGTAGCATGCCAGTAGAGCGGAAGCTACGGCCCTGGCGGGCCAATGGAAACGTGACTGCGTATCACCGAGCGCGCCTCTACTCTGAAGGAGTATCAGGCTTTTCGCTGCGTCATGCTCCAATATCTGTGGGCAGCGCTCGTATACGTCACGCATTTCGAAGCCTTTTTATCTGCCCTTTTTATCTCATCCGCCTCGATAATTAGAAGAATAGAAGTTCTATAAGAATAGAACTGTGAGGGAAATTATCGAAGCGGATGCGATAAAAAGGGCAGGTGTAGGGTGTGTCAGCGTCGCATCTATCGACCTTTTCGATAAGGAGGTGCAGTTCATGCAAGCAGCGGCGGCAAGGCCTGGGGTTGGTTGATTAAATAGGATCGAAGTGTGTATATATGTCACATTTCCATGTTGATTAAATAGTTGCAGTCAGCGCTCGTGTTTGTCTTGTTTTCCTTTCTGTTGTCCTCGTCTCAATAAGCGCTACCATGTCTTTGGCAACCCAAGTAGCACTCTGACAAGGTAACAATTACTGCCAGCTGCTGATTTAACTCAGAAACAGTTCATTTTGTAATAATTAGGATGAAAAATGTAAAAAGTATTGTTTTCATGATGGTTCCAATTACAGTAATTGATTCATTGTTCGCGAAAATGTTAACGGCGTCTTGATATCGGCCGCATATTTCCTCCATCCCGGCTGCCCAATGTACATACTGCTCACAAACAAATTTTGATTTCTTTCTTGTGCAACAAATTTACGGCTTATGCATATTTACCAATGAGTTACCACAGTCTAAGTTGTTAACACTGAAATAAAGAGAAGTAACTAATAAAAATAAGAACACATATATTGCCATTATTCCCAATAGCTCCAAAACCATTTCTAGATAATCGGTAAACGACGACCAAGTTCGTCGCAGAAACGCCACTTTGCAAAACGAACAAGAAAAATATATCAAACGCATCGTAGCAACCAGAAAGGATTAAAAAATGACACGTGAATGATATAAAAAAGCAGGCAGTGATAAATGCGCTGTTCTTAGAGAGTTTCTGTGTCAACGAGTTGGTGACATGTTCGTTCAATCGAAAGTAAGCGCACTTAAATCGTTTTTTATTTGTTATTCTAGTATATGTATATGTCATAAAAAATGTTAGTCACAAAGACATTGCGACACATTGCATGAGCACGTGAAACAATAAACCAGATTAATAATTCTCCTATGGTTTGTTCTCCGATAGCAGATATAACATAAAAAAGACGCGGGCAATTGGACGGAAGGCTTTAAAAAAAATTACCTAAAGCAAGCACGACGGATACATGCATTCGCTACTTCTATATCGCAACTTAAAATAATCTGTCACCCGTGTTGATGTCCGTGGTGTAATTAGAAAATTATGGTATCAGTTGCAGCAGAAATTGTGTTCACACTGCGTAAGGGCATACTTTAATAGGTTTCATGTCTAGAATGTCATTTAATAAGTTTTTTTTTTTTTTTTTTTGATGGGACAGCTTTTTTGAATGAACACCTAACTGTGTTTGGAGATTTGTGTTAGTCCTTTGTCCCCTTTGTTCCCCTTCTCCAGGGATTA
Organism: Ixodes ricinus; assembly: GCA_037355805.1. Lineage (NCBI taxonomy): Eukaryota > Metazoa > Arthropoda > Arachnida > Ixodida > Ixodidae > Ixodes > Ixodes ricinus. Next base: position 12,403 of record JAZHYW010001527.1, on the reverse strand, counting down.
CTACTGTCACGAAATAACGTCTGAAATGAACTAAGCCTTCCTTGCTGTTGGTCCCTTATTGGTCTAGCGTTCTTTTTGAGAACTTCCAATAAGAACAGTGCGAATCTAACAATTTTATGGGTCGTCTTCTAGCATCACAAGCAAAACACGGTAAACGCAGTCTTTTTTGTTTTTGTTTTGGGAGGGGGGTTCTTTTAGTTAATTTATAGGAACTTCATTTTTGTAAAAAGATATTGTGTGTAAATAATCTCAGAGTAAAAAACGGGGTTGTAATAAAAATTACCTCGAAGTCAATGTCGAGTTTGTTAAACAAAGGCACGGTTAAGAGTACATTGGGCATTTAAAGGGACACTCAAGTGGTTTTTGAGTTCGTGTTTTGATGATGACAGCTGAATTTAGACGCCCTAAGTATCCCTAAAAACCAAAAAGTATAGTCTTACGGTGATTATTTCTTTAATAAAAATGTAATTGAAGGCCGCCAAACCTCGGATCCACCCAAAAACGAAACCACTCCCATTGGTCCTCGCACGCTTATCAAAAGGATCTCGGGCCAATGGCGTTGGACGACGTTCCGTCGCGCAGTGATCCCGAGGTAGCCGCATCGGCCGAACCTCTTTGTCATTCGAGCTTCGATCATGGCGGAGTTCTCTTCGCTCGAGGACCTGACGCCGTTAGAGCAGTTAGAGCAGTTAGAGGTTGAAATTCTTCGGCGGACAGCCGACCTGGGGATGATTTCCTATGACGCCACTCCGACGTGTGATGTGGACGATAGCAGCGCTTTAGAGTAATGTTCGGGTTCCGAGGACGACGAAACGCAGACCTTTTCGGGCGTTCTTCGATTTGCGGTTTGGGCAAGTCCTAACCAAACCAACGTTTGACATCGCAGCGTTACCTCTGGTACGTGATGTCAAGCGATGTCGCCACGTTGACTTTCGCCTCGGGAGGACGGAGGAAGGCTGGTACAGACATGTGCAACGAGCGCGTATTTACGACTGCGTCCGTTGCAACCGGAGCGACCGGAACGACCGCTCAGCGCCGCGCGTACACACACCTGCAACCACTACAACAAGCGCAGCGGGTCGTCATCTGTTTCAGCGGCCCCTCTAAAATGGGACGCACTGCTACTCAATGCCGTAACAGAATATAGACAGACAGTTTTCTATAGCCAAAAGCTTTATTATTATTTTTCTTGGTAGGCTTGCCGGCTACAGTGGATGAAAAAAGAAAATAAAAAGATGCAGTACGCCGTCTTGGACGATCATTACTCTAATACACGACATTACCATAGTACAAATATCGCCACACGCCTTTTCTACGATTATAAAAGACAATGTAATCTTAGCAGCGATATAGCAACGAAGAAATATGATTTCATGACCAGATAGACGTTGCGAGCGTTCAGGATTGCTAACACTAATCACTTTTCTCGGGTGATGAAAACGCGTGAAAATTCGCATCGCTTTATACGGTACGCGCCAGTAATACCTTGAACTTGAGCACACGCATGAAATGCGCCAAATAAGAAATCCGGGCGATGTTCGAGGACACAAATGCTTAGAAAGCACCACTGTCGTCGAAGTAAACAAACACGACGGCACGGGCGTTTCTGCTGTCTTGAGAGTGCCGCCACGACATCGCCGCACGAGTGGGTGGATCTTCCCTTCTAGTACGTGCTGGGTTATCATAGCGACACACGACGAAAATTCACAGTCAAGGATAGCGCTTTTACGCGGAACGATGAGCTTCCACCACGCCGACGATCACCACCGACGCCATGTTCGCAGAGAAGAAGCCGGCCCTCGACCGGCATGCAACACGCGCCACCAGTTCTTCTCGACCTGTGATTGGTCTGCCGCTGCGGTTGTTTCCAACGCAGCGCGGAAAGAAAGGCCGCCAAAATTTTCAAACATACGATAATTTCATTGGTCCTCGCAAGTACAGAAAAGAGTCCGCACGTATTTTATTCCTGCGTGATTAATAGGCGGTTCTGCCTTCTAAAACTGAAGATACTCATTCACTGACACTTCCTTAACGCCATCGCACCAAAAAGTAGCTTCCCCAAAAACCGCTTGAGTCCCCCTTTAAGAGATATTAATGACCGAAAAAATAAAGTTTAAAGTACCCCACGATTTCAAATTACAACAAATCCTTTGTATAAGGTACGCCTCTGGTACAATACTTTCGCCCAACATAGTCAAAACAAGAAATTAGATAGTGAGCACCTGCGGCATTTATTTTAGGGAAACAAATATTTTCGAGAAGAAAAAAAAACAATATTCTATATTCTGTGGCAAAGTGTTTATTCCTGATATAATTTTCACAGAGGTCCGTCTTGTTTCACAATACTCAATATAAATGAACATCGGCTCATAAAAAAGATTACATATTTTTATAATCTCTTAATCCAAACAAACAACGTCATATCCTCTAACTTTCGCGTCCTATATCATAGCTATCGTCACAATCTAACGGAGTTCCAGCTTTCTGCAGCGCTTAGTTTATTTACGCGGGCCCGAAAAAACACGACTTTCTTTTGTTCCAAATACCCGCGGTGTACTGCCTTGTTTACAGAATATTTTTCGAGGGTTTGTCTATATTAACCACCGCAGAACCAAGGCTTGTGACACCAAATTTTTTTCCAAAGAATGTTATTAAAAAAATGCCTTCATTGTTACTGCAAAATATATTGATGAATAATGTTTCTTATCCTCAAAGTAACCTGACCGGCTCGTAATATTTCATTCACTTTTAATATTTTTTTTTTTTTAGTTCTCTTTCCTCCCTGTACAAAGCAGGGTGCTCATTTGTCTTCGCACTTTCTTGCACTCGCCGTATGATTGTTTTATTAATACAAAACCAGACTTCCCTTTCGTATTACTATTGGCAAAACCAAAAATACTTTGTGAAATTGGTGATGATTTGGAAACTACACAAAATAAGAAAAATAAAACACAAACGGAGCAAGGTCAGAACAGCGGCCAGCCCAATTGCACAACTGAAACTCTTATGAATAAATTTAGCGCACCATCTGTCTTGAATGTTGCATGCTTGTGATTTGAACTTTAATACATTGGGAAATCCTTCCATTGGAGTTGAATTAGCACGCATGGGCTTTGCTGTTGCCGAATTTTCGGCGTCGTTATGTACTTTGTAAAACGGATAGATTTGTTGACACTTTATACCGGTGGAAGGGTGCTGAAGATATAACTTTCTGCAATAAATGGTACAAAAATGAAATGTTATCGCAAGCTATTAGTTTAGTTGTCGGTTGCCTACCATATGAGTTGCGTCAAAAATGCATGCCGTTGCTTCTTTCTAAGATGCCAACCTTGTCTACTCTTAGACAAATAAAGAAACAGCAGCATCTTGAGCAATCGAGACTAGGAACAAAAAGTGTGTTGTCCAACTGTTGGTCCTAGCCTGGGGTGTTCAAGATGTTGAAAGTTCACTAGCTCGCCTGCAGCTTCTCCATTATTTCAATAAAGTAAATATTCTTACTCAGGGGAAATTAAAACAATAAGCCAAAACATTCTATGCGAAGGCAAGTATTCCCGTCTTTCACCTTTCGTAGCATAACTCTGGAGATTTAGGCACAAACGCAACGTTGGCTTCTAGATATGGTTACATATATTTATGCCCTACTGCCACCTCTGCGAAATGTGCAGGTTGGGGATTGCACCACAAAAGAACATTACCACCGTTATCGGTGCAACACGATTCATTCCAGGTAAGTTGTAGCAAATAGCTCTTAGTATTTACCATTCGACGATGACGAACTAGCAGAATTTCAGCAACGGTAGATTTCAAGAAACGTGGCAGCCGGCGGAGAGCATGTTAGGGCCAGCGTGTAGAAATTAAAAATTCAAGATTGTTTAAATCGTCATATAAATCAGACCAGTTTTACTATGATGATTTCAATTAAACCGGTCCCGCTATTAATTCTATATATATATATAAATATATTTTTTTTTAATTTAACGTTTGTCTGTGGCTACATGCTTTTTTTTCTATGTGCAATTGATTTGTATTTACATCGTCCTGTCCGCCCTCTTTGTCTAACTCTCGTATTTTTTGAAAGAAATATATACACAGGTTTTTTTATGCACCAAAGTTTTAATTAAAAAATTAGTTGCTTTAGGACACTTAATTTTGGTATTAGCTTACCTGACTTTTCGGCAACTTGGTACAAGGTTGTTTCTTGGTGTTAGATCACGAGTTAACAGAGATATCTTAATGAACTTTTCAATTGGCGACTTTAGAGGGCCTATCGTATTTACGAAATTGTAGCCCAATCTTCATACAATTGTATAAACACGAAAAATGTAAGCACTACCGGTGAAATTATTTTATTCCTTAGGCTACTTTCACACCCCAAACTAATCAAGAAAAAGAGCGACAGTGACGTCGACATCTCTGCCCTCGCTTGGCGTCACAGTAAATACGTCATCTGTGACGCAGGCAGCCAACACCACCCAGAATAATCAAAGCCTCCGCATCGCCTCCTCTTCCTTTATGAAACGTCATCCACAGTCGGCAGCGCGCAGACTCGGCTGTTGGGTCCGAGTCCGACCTTCGACGCGCTGACTGAACACGAGCCCCGGCCGAACACTGACGCAGCACTCGTGCCCAATCTCAGGCCTCGGTCGATGCTGACTGTGATGACGGTGCGGAGGCCTTCTGCTTATCTAGGTGGTGTTGAGGTAGACCGGCCGTCACTATCGCATTATGATTCTCTCTCTTACTGTTTTTTTTTATAACAGCTTGTATTTTATCAATGAAATGATAGGCAAGGGTCGCCTTACGTAGCCCGCAGGAAAAGTAAATAACCCAGCACAGTTAACTCCAACCGCAAAACGCCAAAATTTACAGAGTGCCATCGCAAGCAGAAAAAGCAGAGAAATAGATAGGGACGTCGTAACTGTGACGCCAAGCGAGGGTGCGGATGTCAACGCCACTGTCACTCTTTTTGTTATTAGTTTTGGTTTGAAACAACCTGCAGATGTAAAATAATTTCGCCGGTAGTGAACATTTGTGTGTGTCTGTGTGCGTGTTTATATCACTCATGCGATTGTAACATCGAGTATGGAGATTGGGCTTCAATTGTGTAAATGCAACATGCCATCTAAAGTCACTATTGACAAAGGTGATTAAATTCCTTATGGTAAATTAGTAGGCTAACAGCACAAGCAATCTTGTTCCGAGTGGCCGGAAAGTGGGGTAGGCTAATAGCAACAATATGAGTGTCCTAAAGCACCCTTTAATTTGGTGCAGATGCAAAGCCATAACACCCTCGTATACCAGGCTGAGCACGAGCCCAATGCAGTGGTCTTCTGATCATACAAGACGTTCAGCTTAATTGTGTCATGAACTCGCGCCAGATATTACCCGACCAATACCAGACCCAGCATGGCTATAAAAAAAAAGAACACAAAAAAAACACAACAAAAAAACAGGCTAGTTTGCTTTGCCGTACAAAAAAATTGCTCGTTAGTATTCGAGAGAGGCCAAAGTGGGTGCTAGAGAATTGCCGCTTAAACAGCTGTGTTTTGGCTCATCCCAACGTTTTCAGACAAAATACGCAAACACGTTGACATCACTCCAATATCATTACCCAGAATTGCGTCCGGACTAACTTACAATAATTAAAACTAATTACCTCAGTGGTAGCCGGCTACGTAACTGCAGTGCCCAATGCGTTACTCAAAACATCATCCGGAAAAGAAAAAAAAACACCTGTTGATCAACTCCATTTTTGCTCTGTCGTCAACTTTCTTTTCATTTCCCCGCAGGGGGCGCCTACACCTTCGGTGTTAGGTGCTTGGTGAGTAGCGCCACCACGGACCCCAGCCACGTGGGCCACCATACCCGCACGCAGGGGGCACCTGCCTTGGTAGGTGCTTGGTGAGTAGCGCCACCGCGAACCCCGAGCTATGTGGGTTTACCCACCCACGCCTGGCTGTGCGTGGCTTAACCCGTGTCCGGGGAAAAGGGGACCCTGGTGGTTGAGCTGAGCCCGGGGTATGTTTGGACCCTTCGGGGCCCCCGGGCGAGGCAATACACCGCTTCGGCCCCTGCTTCTCGTAGACGGGTGTCCTGGCTTGGCCCGACCAGGATGATTCAGTCAGTCGCCTCCTCTACCCTCTTCTTCCTTCTTTCACTTTTCCTCCCACCTCTTTCTCTTTTCTCCTACACTCTCTTCCTTCCTTTTTCACCTTCTTAGGCGGCAAGGGCCAACCTTGAGTGGAAACAGGACCTGTCCCTGCAACCACACTAGGGTATAGTGCCCGGGCAGCACTGGTAGTGTAATTGTGTCAGCCAAGCCCTTCTTGCTATGGCACATTACCTACCCCCTTGTTGGGCTCCGTGGTGGGCGGTGCACCCGGGCACTGAACTTTCCTTCCCATCTGTATGGGTACCAAGCAAAACAAAACCTCTGATCGGTCCCTGAAAAGGGTCCGCAACGAAGAAAATTTCCTCTTTTGGAGTCACGAAGCAACAATGACTATATCACCAAATTTTTTGTAGTTCATGCTGAAGACGCATCCAAGCCACTGTCTAAGATGTCACCTTTCCTTGTTGCAAAGGTGCTGAAAGGTCTGTTAGGGAAAAGTTCAACTGCAAAAAGATGTTTACTGGTGACCTCTTAGTAGAAGTATTCGAAAAAAACCAGGCAGCGGCTTTGCACTGCCTTAACCATATCCAGGAAACAAAGGTAACGGTTTCTGCTCACCGGACACTGAACACCGTTCGTGGTGTTATTTCGGAGGACGACCTGATGGACTGTCCCGTGGAAGAAATTCTTGAAGGTATGCATGGTCAGGCCGTTGTCGCTGCCAAACGTATCACCATCCGAAGGGATGGAAAGGAAATCCCTACAAAGCACATCATCCTCACATTTGAACTAAACAGCATACCATCCTCTGTCAAAGCAGGTTATTTAAACTGCAGGGTCCGCCCTTATGTGCCAAACCCTATCCGCTGCTTCCGTTGCCAGCGGTTTGGGCACGGCTCGCGTTCCTGCCGTGGTCGTGAGACATGTGCTAAATGTGGGCGCAGCGAGCATACCGCTGATGATTGCCACGAAGATCCCAAGTGTGTCAACTGTAAAGGGAATCACCCGGCATATTCCAGAGCTTGTGATCATTTCAAGAAAGAAAAAGAAATTCTAACCTTGAAAGTGACAGAGGGTATTTCCTACCCCGAAGCGAAGCGACGCCTCTCTGGGTTTCAGAGAGGCTCGTTTGTCGAGGCGGTGCGCAGGGGACCTGCACCGCCTACGGCAACTGTGGGAACGCAAGTGTCCTTCTCGGACCTTGCGCAACCACTGAAGTCCCCAGGTCCCAGGTTGAGACTCCAACTCCCTGGGCGTTCCATCTCTGCTGCACAGGCAGCTGCTGCACCGAGCCATAGTAAAGGCTCTGGTGCACCAATAGAGGAGATGGAGGCCACCCCGTCGCAGACGGAGAGTACCTCCTCTCGGGGTGGGTCGCAGAACCCACCAAAGAAAGGTGGACATGCACCGAGCCGTACGAAAGGCTCGGAGGCATCAGTAGAGGAAATGGAGGTTACCCCGTCACAGACGGAAGGTGCCTCCTCTCAAGGGGGCCTCAAAACCCACCCAAGAGAAGTGATCTAAAAAAGACGATAAACAGAATCACTGGCCCATAATTCACAATCCTCTTGTTTTTGGTTTTTATGGCCAGGGGCCTTATGCAATGGAATTGCAGAGGGCTTTTTCACAATCTAGATGATGTAAATTTTCTCCTTCAAAAACATGAGCCAGTAGCACTCTGCCTTCAGGAAACAAACTTAAAACCATCAAATACCAATTTTTTAAAGTCATTTCAACTTTTCAGAAAGGACCGTTTAACCTCTTCTTGCTCTTCAGGAGGAGTTGCCATTGTTGTGAGGAGTGATGTCGCAGCCTGTGAAGTAACTCTAGCCACCCCTCTAGAGGCTGTTGCAGCACGTATTTTACTTGATCGGTTGGTTACTGTTTGCTCATTGTACATACCACCTTCATTTGCTTTATCAGCAGGAGATCTTGAACAGTTGGCTGATCAATTGCCAGAACCCTTTTTTATACTTGGGGATTTTAATGCACACAACCCACTTTGGGGGAGTCAACGGTTTGACAGTCGGGGAAAAGTGGTTGAACGTTTCGTCTCATCAAGGGAACTCTGTGTACTTAACACTGGTGAACCAACATATTTCAGCTCATCTCACCAATCTTTTTCCTGCATTGATCTTTCCATTTGTTCCCCGGATATATTTACCTTCTTTCAGTGGAATGTGATTGATAACCCATATGGCAGTGACCATTTCCCAGTTTACCTGGCCCCAACGCAACTCCTGCCAAGATTGCCGTCGCGTCCCCCCCGGTGGAGGCTAGAAACCGCAAACTGGGAGCTTTTTCAAAAGACTGCTGTGTTCTCCGATGACCTCCTTGACACGCTTTCTGTTGATGAAGTAAATGACCACATCACAACAATCTTAATAGAGGCAGCGCGGGTTTCAATTTCCCAAACGACAGGCTATTTGCCTAAACATCCTAAGCCTTGGTGGAACGATGAGTGTCGTGAAGCAAAGAAAACACAAAATAAATTCTGGGGAATTCTGCGTCGATATCCAACAGCTCTAAATGTCTTGTCTTTTAAGCAGAAGCGTGCTTTCGCACGCTATGTCCGAAAGCGGGCAAAAAGAAGTCCTGGATTGGCTATACCTCCTCCATCAATAGTTCCACACGTGCCAAGGTCGTCTGGGACAGGGTCAGGAAAATAGACGGGGACTACCGTCAGTATTCAATTCCCTTAATTTCGTCACCAGACGGTGATACCCCCTCCTCGCTGGAAGAGCAGGCTAACATTCTGGGCAGGCATTTTCAAAGTATATCAGGATGTGGAAATTACAGCACTAACTTCTTAAGTCACAAGGCAAAGGCAGAGAAGGTTAGGCTTGTTACTGCTGGCAGCAACAATGAAGAGTACAACCAACTTTTTACACTTGCTGAGCTACGTTATGCTCTTGCATCATCAAAGCCTTCAGCCCCAGGTTCCGATAGAGTTCATTACAGCATGCTAACCCATCTCGCTGAATCATCGTTAGATTTTCTTCTTAAATTTTTTAATCGCGTATGGAAAGAAGGGCAGCTACCCAATGAGTGGAAAAAAGCCATTATAGTCCCTTTTTTAAAACCAGGAAAAGACAGATCTAATGCCTCTAGTTACCGCCCTATTGCGTTGACTAGTTGTCTGGGAAAGACTTTTGAGAGACTTGTAAACAACAGGCTCATTTTTATTTTAGAAAGCAACAGTCTTTTAAGTCGTTTTCAATGTGGTTTTCGTGCTTCAAGGTCTACAACTGATCACCTTGTCCGCCTTGAAACTGGTATCAGAGAAGCTTTTGTTAACAGACAGTTTTACCTTTCTGTGTTTTTTGATCTTGAAAAAGCTTACGATACCACATGGCGGTATGGCATTTTACAGGATCTCGTGCATGTTGGTATACGGGGAAGAATGTTCAACTGCATTGCCAACTTTTTAAAAGATAGAACCTTCCAAGTGCGTTTAGGAACTACACTTTCTGCTCCTTTTGTTCAGGAGAATGGTGTCCCCCAGGGCTGTGTTCTCAGTGTGACATTATTTCTCTTGAAAATCAATTCTCTGTCACAGGTGATACCACCAAATGTTATGCACTCGTTATATGTCGACGACGTGCAGATCTCGTTTGCGTCTTGCAATCTCTCCATCTGCGAGCGCCAATTGCAGATGACTATCAATAGAATGACGAAGTGGGCTGATCAAAACGGGTTCAAGTTTTCGACAGAAAAGACTGTTGTTGTCTGTTTTTCCCAGAGAAGAGGCCTATTTCCGGACCCCTCGCTGCATTTGGCAGGGGCAGTGCTGCCAGTTAGAGCCGAACATAGGTTTCTCGGCGTCACCTTTGATAAAAAGCTCACTTTTGGTTCACATATTAAGTCGCTCCGACTGAGATGCCAGAAAAAGCTCAATATTATGAGAGTTCTTTCGCACAAGTCCTGGGGTGCAGATCGGGTCTGTCTTTTGCGCATTTACAGAGCAGTTGTACGCTCAACTTTGGACTATGGGTGTATCGTGTATGGGTCAGCAAAAGCAACAACTCTCAAGATGTTGGACCCCATCCACCACCAGGGTATTCGGCTTGCAACGGGGGCATTTCGCACATCACCGGTGCCTAGTCTATATGCAGAAGCAAATGAATGGTCTCTTGAGAGGCGCAGGCTGTTTCTTAGTGTTCAGTACTCTTTACGAATTCGCTCTTCGCCAAACAATCCTGTCCACTCTATCATACAAAATATACAATATGAACGCACCTTTCAGAATAGACCATCTATCACAAAACCTTTTGCTTTACGCATAAAAACACTGACTGAACAACATAGCTTTGAAGCACCTGGTCCTTTTGTTGAACTCCAGCAACCACTGGCCCCTTGGAAGAACAATGATATAAACTGCAATCTCTCCTTGACCAAATATAACAAGAAAGTAGTGTCTGCAGATGTCATAAGACAAGAATTTCTTGAAATGCATGCCAGTTATGAAAATTACCGTAGTTTGTTTACAGATGGCACAAAGACTGCAGATTACGTCGGATGTGCTTTTGTTTCGGAGTCCATTCAGTGTGCTCGAAGAATAAATAGAGATGCCACAGTGTTCACAGCCGAGCTCTATGGTTTAATAATGGCAGTTGAGCACATTTTGAAGCATAAATTCCCTAAAACGGTAGTTTTCTCCGACTCGCTTAGTGCAATAAGAGCCCTTAAATCCGCGGGAAGGAAAAAGAACCCTCTTGTAACAGATTTACACCGACGAGTGCTTAAAGCACTAGAGCGGAAACTAGCCATTGAGTTCTGCTGGGTACCCAGCCACATGGGCATAGCAGGTAATGAAAAGGCCGATCGGGCTGCCGCAACTTCGGCTGATCGCAGTGTTGACATTTTTGCGATACCAGCTGCTGATTATAGAGCAAAATTACGAAGGCAGATTACTAAGAACTGGCAAGAGGAATGGGACACTGACACTCACAATAAACTTCACGCCGTCAAAAGCACTCTAACTGAATGGAAAAGTTGCAGGCATCGTGAGCGTTTTTACGAGGTTGTTTTGTGTCGATTGCGGATTGGACATACGCATCTCACTCATGGACATCTTCTAAGGGGGAAGAGGCACCTGAGTGTGATTCCTGCTCTGAACCCCTAACTATTCTACATATTCTCTTAGTCTGCCCAAAATATGAGTGTGAACGTCACAAACATTTTGCATTGTTTTACCATGAGCATGTTCCATTTCATCTGATGCTTTTGCTTGGGGAAGAACCTCTCATACCACATACACATGTTCATGAGTTCTTGAAGGATATTGGCCTTATATACCGTCTCTAAATTTTGTGCTGCTTTATGAGAGCTGACTCTGTTATCTACTTGTCCTTTCTATTTCTTTTATCATAGTTCTGGCGCACTATGGCCTTTGTTGCTGATGCGCCAAAAAACCCCAATTTCATTCATTCATTCTTTTCATTTAACGTCCAGCCCCGAGTTGGAGAGAATTTTTCTAACACCGAAAGTCTTGAATAGTCAACAACGGACGCGATCAACTGTGCAGCTCGAGGCAACGACTATCAGCAAAAGCGTGAAAAGCGGATGAATCTAAACTATGATACTATCTTGCTCGCTCCGGCAGTTCAGGCTCAATTATTACTTTTACATTTCACTTTTACATTGAAACCAGCGTCGTTTTAATTCCGACTCAAAAACACTAACACGAACAACTTTCGCGCTCGTAACATAGTATCACTGAGACTTCCCTCCCAAACAAGACGATTGATTATGATGAACTTTGTTGTTGTTTTTTTTACCTGGAGGCATCTATCAATTACCTTCTTTTAACTATCACTGTAATCGGGAATGAATGCCCGCGAAAGGGTGCAACGAAGGAGCAAATAAATTTGACTCAAATTGCGGTTAGATTTGATGATGTAATAAAGATTTTTTTCAAAGCATCAAGGAGAATGCTGGGAACGTAGGCATACGTACTGCGTGCGCTCCCCTTAGCGGTATCAAATATTCAGAGTAAATAGCGAAAATCGGACATCCGCGAATCCGCGTGCTAACTTCCAATTGCAATTTGTTCCGGATGTTTGCTTTAGAACAGTTCTGCAGATGTCGGCACGCGCAGCATGTGTAACTACACTCGGGTACGCTTTTTGGTGCGGGTGGTTATCATTTGAGCCCGTTCTCGTTTTGCCCTTCTCACTTGGCCCTTCTCAAAACAACCATTCTCAAAAGATCTTCTTCTTGGACCTGTCGCATTTGGTCCTTTCCCGTTTCGTCCTTCGCATTTCAACCTTCTCATTTGAGTCCATTCTC
>JAZHYW010001526.1:0-54686 GCA_037355805.1 Ixodes ricinus | reverse complement strand
CCTGACCGAGACTGACCGAGAAGCTGGATTCTCCGTAATTCGGACGACTCCCTGCAGCAGTTGTGGTGGTTATTTCCAGAAAATTCGGTGATAGTCGGTTGCTACGACTTGAAATTTCCGGATCGCTTGTGAGGCACATCTGCGTCACTTGGCCCCTTAGCGGCCTCCTTTAACCGAAAAACACCGATTAACATCCGTTGGTATAAAACATACAAATCGGTTAAAACAAAAAGAAACACCGATAACCAACTGTTTGTGTAAAAAATACAAGATCGGTCTCGGGATACTAGACAATCGTCCATTTTCTCTCGCCAAAGTTCTAGGTCCTTGGCCCGACTTAAAGAAACAAAAGCGTGCATTAGCCGTACTAATTGCATTTCTGGAGCATTCAAAAATAGAAGCCAAATATTAACTTAAATGAATACGTGTTACTGGTATAGCAGGATTTAACAACACATATTTTGTACCACTGTAGCCTATTGCACATGTTTTATTTTGCTTTAAGGAATCATACTTCTCAAAGTGCACTTGCTTATGATACTAACGCAGCAGGTTCATAGTTTGGTACGTTACTCATTATGTCCAGATTTCATAATTATTGAACATAACATATCATACTTTACCCCATTACTAGCATTGAAGTAGCCGGCCCCAAATTATGGGGCTAAAATCTTCATATCATTAAATAAACATTGAATTGAAGATCGGTTCAAACCGAAAGACAACAAATTCTGGACATTTGTGCTCCAGCTAGGACTGGATTTGTCGATAATCACCGTGTTACAAAAGTTCTTAGTTTTTCATGTGTTTTTCTCACCGATAATCACCGTTTATAGCGTCCGCCTGGAGCTAATTGCCGAAATACACAGATATCCAAAACAATAACAAAAAAACACCGAAAAACATCCGCCGATTTTCTTTATAAATAAGCACCAAAAAATCTACGGCCTAGTTACATTTTAACTCGGCTAATTTCTCAGTCGAGCTGAACTTTTCAAATTGGTCCAAATTACGACTGCGTAAAAACCCGACTCACTACCGGAAAATCAAAGACCACCGCCCTGTATCTCTGGCAACATAAAGAATAAAACAAACTCCGGACAAGAGACAACGAACAACAACGAACACGCCCTTCAATTAATGTGCACCCCTGTATCTTTTGTTATTTTTTTTTCGTGGTACTTTACGAAACGGTTTTATTTGTGTGAAGTGAAGGCGAGAACTACAGAAAGAACCGATTGTAGAAAAACAAAAAGGGGCTTTTAGCCATCCTGAGAAAGAGTTCGTCACCCAACAAGTGTTATCTCACATCCAGCCTCTTGGCTCCATTTCCTGGCAACTTGACTGGACTTCATATGTGGCATGAAGCTTCAATTTTGCACGATTTCAGCAGAATATTTCATATCATTGGAAGCATCAAGTCCAACTCGAGGCAAAGACTTAAGCAGTTGAGCTTTCACCTTCGCAACACTTCATTGCGGCAAATTAAAAAAAGAATCAATTCTATAGAACAATTGTTTACATACCTCACATGCTTTGCCCTTATCTTTCTTTTCTACGTAATAATATATGAAGGTTTTCTCTTTGTTTTAAGTGCTGCCCGATATATGAGAAAGAGCGCGTTATTTTTTGAGGAGCCGTTTCTTAGAACTACACAAGAGCATAAGGTATAAAGCACGCTTTCCGGACACACCAGTCCACGCGTGTTACACCTAGGAGTAGGAACGTTTCTTTCAATTATAAATATCTCAGGTTCTTTTTTTTTTACTGCGTTTTCAAGACAATTGTTTTAAAAGAAACTATGATATATATGTGACGCATTTTATGTTTTCCCAGAACGTCCTTCTTCAAACTCGTGGATATAAAAAACGGCCTCATTTCTTTTTTTGTTGCTCTTACCACCGGAATCTGATGATCAACGAAGAAGCAGAACATTATCAAGCAGCTGCATTGTTATCCTAGCTTAAACAGAGCGTTAAAAGGGGTAAACCACGTTTTTTTTTAAGCTACCCCAACTAGCTATATTTTCTGAATCCCCGGCCTTCATCCTTTTCGGTATGCTATTTAGTATCGTGAAATTCATAATAGGTATTGTGAAATCAACAAATGAATATAATACAAAAACCAACATTCAATTATACCCGCACTTTTCAGCGCCGTGACGTCAGTGGCAGGCAGGCTTGCCAGTCGAGCAAGCAGTAAAAAATAGACTATGCCAAGCATTTGTTCCGTGCTGGTGCGCGGCTACTGGAGCGAGCGTCTAAAGCATTCATTTGACACCATGAAACTGATGGAATCAGTTGGGAACAAATTCTACAGCCCAAAGAGTGAACCCCTGCCTTCCACTGACGTCACTTTTTCGTGGTTGCCAGTAGAGACTTTCATTTTGAAAAACACAGTGCGGACCAACCCTGTAAATTCAACAACTTCGCCAAAATAAATATTTTGATGTAATATTTAGAATACTATTTCAGCGATGTTGTTTGGTGTGTTTAGCACATTTTCCTAGAAATCGGGGACCATGAATAAATTGCCGGAGTACAAGGGCAGTGAAACTTTGTATTCCACGGGTCTTGAATAATAGACTAGTTACACGAGCATTCTTAACTGTCATTAGGACAACGATGGTTGACTCAATCGCGATCGGCCGGAGTTACACGGCTGCGCCAACTGTCATTGAGCCGCTAACGATCATTAAGTTCTACTGAGCTGGCCTACCTCAGCTGCCCGATAGGGTTGGCCCCAATACAGGCAAAGATGGCGGCGTCCTCTGCATTGCCGCCGATGGCCAGCGCCAGCGAAGCACTTTTTACTGCAGAAGATTGAGGGTGGTATCTACACTCTCAAGAAAAAAGGTGTAAATGTGTGTATCGTTACACCCTTTGTCCCATATAACACACCCCAAAACTTCATTTCGATGTACAGAGCCCTATAGCCGAACAGACGGCCCCAAATTTTACGAGGGGCTTGATAACGGTGCGATATAAATGTTTAAGTAGCTAAAGTACATATCAAAGACCGCATAAAGAAAACACCGAATTTTTACAGTAGGGCCAAGAAAACCCCGATTATGTTGTACCACACGGCTATCAAGCCCCTGGTAAAATTTTGAGCCGTCTGTTCGACTGTAGCGCGCTGTACGTCGAATTGAAGTTTTGGGGTGTATTATATGGGACAAAGGGTGTAACGATACACCCTTTTTTCTTGAGAGTGTAGAAAGTATTGTAGAAGCAGATACTGTCGGAAGAGGTATGCTTTGGGGCCAGAGCTGCCGCTAAAACGATCACGGCACGTCACGGACACCAGCGCTTGGCGAGCGCGGCCATTGTTATGTCGGTGCCGATAAGACCTTCGTTATGTCACTCTTGCTTGCATTCTTATAAAACGTTCTGTGTATCGTTTTCTTTTTATTCTAAAAATACAATAAGTTTTTTTTAATTTTTTTAAACGTTTATAAAGAATAAAAAGCGTGCATATATTTTTGTTTGCTTAACTTAAAAAAAGGTAATGTGACATCAGGTTTCGTTTTGTTCCAATTTCAACTGTGTCCCGTGACGCCCATCTCAACAGGGGGTTGTTCGGCCTATGTACCGTGGAACACTGGACAATTTAGTTGAGCTCAATGACAGTTGAGGGCACTCGCGTAACTAAGGTAGAAGAAACCTTTACCCTAGTTACACGAAAATACAGAAACCTGTATTCCCGTTGAAATGTCTCCTCACTGGGCGTCTGTTAGTATAGGCCTATTCTAGAGCTCAAGTTTCAGGGGAGCAGGGTGAATAAAATTTATATGTGTTTGTCAAAATCGCACTTTTAGTGCAGGCACAAACAAAAACTTTGCAAACATATAAAATAATTTATATTGGCATTGTTTTAATAGACACTGGTCTCACACGGTAGTGTAGACGAAGGTATGTATAGCTGGAGCTGATTAAACAAAATCTCATTAGCTTCTTTTTTACAACTGTTTAAATGGGTCATATTTGGTTAGGTTTGCGGTTACTTACAAATAGGTCTCAACTGAATCGCTGTTTTCTGCTTATCAACGATTTGTTGAGTTCAGACCATGGTGGAACACGGAAATAATACATTTATGAGTGGGAGAGTAAAGAAAGAGTAAAATGAAAATGCACCAGGTACGAGATAATTTAACGTGCAGACATATATTTAACAATGGGGCGGAATTAAGATGAACTGGCTGTCTAGCGGAACGCATGAATGTTGCCATAATGGGAGCGTTGCTTGTTCAAACGCCCAGTTAACTTAAGCGCTATCGCCAGCGTAAGTTTTCAACCAATTTTTAAATTATTGATTAATCTAAACCTCCTACATCGAGTTCACCCAAACTTTAAAAAAACAAATTCCGGGCTGGGGAAAAGAAAATTTTTTTCTTCTTTTATTGCGTTTTTAATGACCTTAAATGCTTCTCTTGTTTATTTTTATTTGTATGAAAATATTTCTGGATACTACCACGACGAAGATTTTCATAGACATTTGTCAAATCCAGAGTTCATCGATAACTGACAGAACTGAACCGTCCACATGTTTGTCAACTTTCAAGAGCGGGTCGGAAGCAGAACCGTCGCAATGACTTTCGACGACCTCGGACCCTGAGAGCCGACACAACGGTCATCAATTCCCGTGAGACCTCGAGCGTGGCGAGGCTCCTGGTTGGTGGAAGAAAATCAGATTAGCCTCAGCGGATACCACTGCGCGCAGTGTACGAACCCAAAGAGTGTCTCGGGTCGATGCGGCTACTACATTGTTTCACGGTAACTTGGCAAAGAACGAACGCCACGAGCCCTTGCAGCCAATCAGAGCGACTGAGGCGAAGCACGTGACAGACAAATCGAAAGCGTAACAGAAGCAGTGGGGGAGAGGGGAAGGTGGAACCTCCCTCCTACCCGGACCTTCCGTCGTGTGCCAAGGCCTCGCTTATGTCTCCCCAGAAGATGAGCCCGTCACTCAAAATTCGTACAAAAGCGTCTTTTTTCTCTCTCTCTCTCTCTCGTCTCTGTGGTTTTGACAGCACCGCGCTAAACTAGCAAGATAGAGTTAAGTCACGTGTCTCCTTCCGTCGCGCTGATTGGCTCACTGAATCCGTAGCCTTCGCCGTTTTCCAAGTTAAGGTGAAACGGAGCAAATGTAGTACGGAAAAGATCACGTTCTCGCACGCAATGCTATGTGTAACGGCATGAAAGAAGCACCATTACGACCTTGAGGAGAGCGAGAGAGCGCACCGGTGTTGCCGCGTTGTTGATCTTCGGCGCGCGCTCGCTACGTCGCCGGGAATGTTGCCCATTCACATTCGGAAGACTTATGGGCCAGATAA
The DNA here is from genome assembly GCA_037355805.1 of Ixodes ricinus. NCBI lineage: Eukaryota > Metazoa > Arthropoda > Arachnida > Ixodida > Ixodidae > Ixodes > Ixodes ricinus. Next base: position 49,354 of record JAZHYW010001526.1, on the reverse strand, counting down.
CGCCGAACGACCTCATAGTGCTTCGTCTATTTATCTTTCTCATTTCTTTTTTTTACGACGGCTGCCCGGGAAGGGGGCGGAGAGGGTTGTATGGAGCGGCGAAAAGATAGTGATGTCTCCCAGTCTCCTTTGAATGGGTCGCATACGCTGCAGGGTTGTCCATTTGGGTGTCGTGTTTATGTGTGTCGAATGCTGTTAGTACCCCGCCGCGGAGACCGTAAAATAGACCGTCAGAACGAGGTCGGTGTCTTGAAATTTAGATTTATGGTTTGCACTTTTTGTATGGCTGTACGGTTGGCAAAAAAAAGAGCGATCAGGTTATAGATGTCAAATTATCTGGACGCAGAAACATGGCAACGCGTTTCAAAAGAAGACCCTATAACAGAAGGATCAGCTTGACCTGGAGTTGGCACAAAAATTCGTTTTCTAGTTATCGTGCATAAGACCCTTTTTTCGCGTTCAAACTGGGGTGGCGACGAATTGCGCTTGTTGCATTTTAAAGTGCCATTTAGATTTCAAAATGAAATCTTTGGCGTACAAGAAAGACATTCAGTGTGAACGCTGAGAAAACACCCTGAAATTCAAAACGAAATTGGTGGCAACGACGATGGTGTTAGTTACAAAACATCCCACAATTTTTTTTTTTTTTTGAGATTTGGTGCCAATAATATGGTACTTGAATACTCAATAAACGTTGCCGTACGTTTTTTTCTTCTTTCTTTCTTGATGATTGCTTGTCAATGCAACAGAATTGTTTGAACTCATTCTAAGGTTTAGGTAAGGGTGAAAGATTGCATTGAATATTTTAGCATACAGAAGCTCATGCACACTAGAAATACGAACATATGGTACGTATTTGATAAAAAGTATGCTGAGCTCCAGCGACTTCTGATTTCTGAAGAAACACTACACGAGGTGTGACCAGAAACCAACCGGAATTATTTTTTGGAGGACGTGTTCTTTGTGGTACAACTTTCCCCTGCTATGTGCGTTTTCTAAGGAGCCGTCAGCATTAGTGCAGCAGTTGGCGTTCCTGTGAGGTACCGCGTCTGCTTTCAGTGAATTGTTTTAGAAACTCTTTCAACGTGTTTGCCAATTTCGTGATGGCTCATGTGCACGAACAACGTGAGGCGGTGAAATTCTGTTTTCTGTTGAAGAAACATGCGGCGGAAACGAATGATATGCAACAGGACGACTTAAACAAAAGCTGTTCTGAATAAAACACAAGTTTACGAATGAGTTTCCTGTTTTAAACGAGGCGAAACGTCAACTGACGATCTACCTCGTTCCGGGCATCCTTCGACCAGCCGAACAAGAAAGGCTGTGGCACATATTTGTCAAGCCATCATCGATAACTGCCGTCGGACGATTAGTGTGCTTGTGGAGTTGACTGGAGTGTCGTAGAATTCCTGTAAACAACTTTTATATGATGATATGCACATAACACAGGTTGCAGCAAAATTCCTGCTGCGCTTACTCTGCTCACTCCAGCACAGAAAGGACAATCGCTTGACTGCGTGCCATGCTTTGAAGGAGCAGTTGGAGAATGACCCTGGCTTTCTTTCTTCAAAGTCGTAGAAGGATAGGAATCTCGTTCCTAAGAAACGAAAAAGAAATCCAGCCAATGAAAACACCACTACCCACATCCAAAACAAGCACGGCGAGTAAAGACCAACATTAGAATTTATTATCATATTTCTTTTATGCGAGAGAGATTGTGCATTCTGAATTTCTTTTCTCCAGGTTAAACGGTCAACCAACGTTTTTATCTAGAAGTTTAAAAAAAGTAGCTTCACGATCTCCGGAAGAAATGTCCTTAGCTGTGGCAAACAGGAGACTGGTTCGTCCACCATCAAAGAACTCGCCGGCCCACACGGCGCTGTGTCTCTAGTTTTTAACAAACACGGCGTGCCCGCCGCACCCCACCCTCCCTATTCACCCGTCTCGCCCAGTGTGACTTTCTTTAGTTACCCCGGATGAAAACGTTTCCAAAGGGAAACGGTTAACCGATGTGGAAGAGGTGAAAAAACAAAAACGGCGGAAGAACTGAAAGGCATTGGTAACGGCGAGTCTAACAACTCTTTTCAACATAGTAAAAAAAAATTTAAAAAAGCTTTCGACGAGTATATTGCATTTGGCGGGTGTACTTCGAAGGATATTGAAATTTCAGTGTAAAAATAAATTACAAATTTTGTAAAAATAAATTTATCTTTTTTTTGTTTTTGGTTCTCCCGCATAGGTGAACCAAGACAAAAATTCACGAAGAGGCCAGAATTAATCGGAAGGCAGTGCCCAACTTGCTAAGAGAGCCGTGGAGAAGAAAATGCAACAGTGGGTTCTTCTGTCGCGCCAAAGGTTTTCAGAATGATTTAAAATAGTAAGTTTATATTGAAAAAGCCTTACTTAAATATTTTAAGATCAAAAAAGTTTTTGCGAGAGAACGTGTTTTAATTATAGTCTGATTTTGTTTAATCCATTCCTAAAAGTGCGTCGCAGCCTCGACAATAAAATACGAACGACATACAGTATTTTCCGGGCTATAGTCCGTGGACTATACATGCTTAAAAGTTGAAATTTCAGGCTGTGCGGACTATCTACACGTGCGGAAATTAAGGAATTTTGTTTTTCAATATCGCTTATTATGACGAGGCGTGACAGACTTTGTTAATGAAAGAGTATGCGAATCATGATTTATGTATAATACAAGCTTCTTTGTGAGTTAAGAAAGCAGTCATTTGTTAGGTGTGCCGTGTATGAGAAAAGTTTTGTGTCGACTAAGCACCACGTGCGGACTATGCACAGCGTGCAGACTATACCGCGGCGCGGACTACCTAAGCAAAAACCTTAATTTTTGACCCCAAATTCTGCCCCGGCGGACTATACAACGGGTGCGGACCATAGCCCAGAAAATACGGTACCAGAAAAGGCTTTAGTAGAACAATTCTAACTATCGACATGAAAGACATCTAAAGCAGGAATGATTGGAGACAAAGTTATTTTATGTTTCTCACTGCACCTTCCAAAGGAAAAGTGTACTCATAGATACAAACTCCAAAATCGTGGCTTCAAGTTGCACTCTTCCCAACTTTGATAGAAAATGATGAATGCAAATGTAATTTTTTGCATTTTGTGGTACATAAAACGTCTGACAGACACCCAAATCACTCCTCAACAGCGGAGATGTTAAAAAAAAAAACACTAAAGAGTTTTTTGAAAAAACGAGTGAGAGGTGATTTCTAGCGTATTTTTGTCTTCTCAACATGAAGATAAAAAAATATTTGTTCCAAACGCATCAATGGGGAGAATTTACTGGCAGCCCTACTTGTGTGCGCGACTGCTGAGAGCGTGACGATGGCGAGCTTCCACAGACATTTTGCAACGTGCACTCCACACCACCAACATCGTTGGTCTTTGCAGCCTAATAATGTGAGCTCGATCTGAGCATGCGCTCTAAACTGCGCCCTCAAATATGGCGCCCACTAAATACCCCTATAGACGCCTGAAAAACCGAAAAACCAACCGCTGGGTGTGACGTTAAACCCCAGAGGTTTTAACTGCCTTGCCCGTGCCGCTTGTCAGTGAATGCATGCAGCGTTCTTGACTACTCAGGCAAGGCTTGCAGAAGGCGTGGGAATGCTGAGATCGATGTATAATGCGCCACGATTCCTCTAACACGCCGAAAGAAGGGACTTCATCGCTCTTTTGAAAGTGCTGTTGTGCCTACTTGCCGCATATATCTGTAACAAAGATTTTGAGATTCGCGATCCTGGAGGCTAAATAAATATGAATGTAAACATGAGTGTGTGTGTGTGTGTGTTTGTCTTTAAAATTCAGAAGCGCTTAAGTTTCCCTTCAAACTGCATTCATGTTTAATTGGTCTCAGTGGCAGAAGACAATCCTTTCTTATTGTTGTTAATTGTTGTGTAGCTTTGTGACGTGTACGGTGCCTAGTAATTTTACTTATTTTTTTAAACTCTTCAGCGTCAATTTATTTCTTCGCCAACATGAGCTATAGAGCTCAGCCTTGTTCCCGCTCACCAAATCAATCGCGAATCAACCAACTAGTCGATTGTTATCATATTTTCAAAGACCCTAAAAATCCAAAACAACATGGAAAAGATAAGACGGGTAGATTGAGAAGTTTCTCAGAGTCGCCGTTAAAGGTATGTATAATTTTTTTAATATGTGAATGTTCTTGTGTTGGCAACGCTTTCACGTGAGTTCAAAAATACAAATTATCGCTCAATTAGTCTGGCCTTGACAAGCATACAAGTCAACATTATTGCGCATTTTCAATCATGGGTAAATACAAAATTCGAGCGGTCGTCATTTTGTTTTTTATGGAAAACCCGCGAAGAATTTTAAATCAAGGTTAGAAGCTGTTCTTGGTGAATCATTTTCATTATTTTCAACCGGAAGTTTTGGGATTTCGGAATTAAATCGTGGCCGCACCGACACGAGCGATGAAGCACTTCAGGACGTCCAAAAACGGCTACCACACAAGAAATTGTGGCAAAGTACATGACATGGACTTAGCAGATTTCCGAATAAAAGTTCGTGAAATTCAGGAAGCCGCGGTCATCTCTTCGGAACGGGTGGTTCATTTTGGCGTTCACAAAGTTGGTATTATTGTCATGATAGAATAGAGACCCTGCAATGAAACTCAGGCAGGTGTTTAGTTTTTCTCTACATATTCACCACCCAAGGTCACGCACTTTTGCAAGCAATAGACAACTTGACGGAGGCTATTGTTATAGACATTGTTTTGAGTGTTCGTTAATCGCTCCACTTCAGCAGTCACTTGGTCGTCGTCCTCGAAATGCTTTCCGCGCAGTGGAGTCTTCGTGCGAGGGGAGACGAAGAAGTCACGGGGTGCGAGGTTTGGTGAATAGGGGGATGACGAAACATTTTTTAAGCTAAAGAGGCCGGATGTGACGTCGCCTGTGCCGAATGAGCCGGTGCATTGTCACAAAGCAGACGGGCGCCTTTCGTGAGATTCCCTCTGCGCTTTGCATTGAGAGCTTCTCACAACCTTGTCAGAAGCTCACATGATGTTTATGCCGAAACTAAAGAAACAGGCCCTCGTGTCGATGCCTGTTTTGCTTCCCTTTTTTCAATTTTTAGTATCGATAATACGAACTTTATGAACGCCCCTAATATTTTACACAAAGAACTAGGTTTGAAAATACTTTCTGCAAGATGTGCACGGCACTTCCTCAGTGCCGAGCAAAAACACATTCGAGACCAAACCTCAGTCGATAATTTGGAAGTGTTCAAGAGAAATCTAGATGATTTCAAGAAGCAAGTTTTGACCATGGATGAGACCTGGATTCACCACACCACCCCAGAGACTAAAATTCAATCTAAACAATGGACTGGATGGGTTGAATCGGTTCGGAAGGCAAATACCATTCAGTCGGCTGAGAAAGGTGATGGCATCAGTTTTCTGGGATGCCAGGGACATTTTGCTAAAAATTACCTTGAAAAAGTAAAAGACGGTTGCTGGCCAATACTACTCAACACTTTTGGAAAAGCTGAAAACAGCAGTCAAGAAGAAACGCCCGGGAATGGTAAAAAAAACAAGAAGTGGTGTTGCACCAAAACAATGCCCTTGCCCATTAAAGTGCAATTGCTTGTCAAATATTTATAGAATTGAAGTTCGAAATCCTTCCACACCTACCCTGTTAGACTTTTAACCCTGGAGAGTGGGGACAAGGAGGACAAACAAAACACATATCTCTTTGTGGAGATCTGTGTCGTGTTTGTCCTCCTTCTCCCCACTCTCCAGGGTTGAAACGTCTATATTCAACCAGCTCGCCTGCACCCTTGCTTTAACTTCATTACCCTATACATCTGATATGGCTCCCTCACTCAGACTTCCACCTGTTCCCGGAACTCGGCACATTTTTGTATGGAAAGAAATTTGGGCCGAAAAGGTCACCACATGCTACCAGGACATATTTTGGGGACTTTGAGGAAGGTCACTTCCTGGAGGGTATCGAGAAGCTTGAGAAACGCTGGACAGAGTGCGTTTAGCTTCGAGGGGATTATGTTGAAAAATAAAATATAACTTGAATCAGATTTATTCTGCTTTTATTGTTATTCTCAAAGCTTTTCAATGCACCCTCGTATGTCAAGTAATGCTAGTCCTAATTCTTTCATGTCTTTTGTATTACACATCCTGATGTTAAGCTGACACGGCGATAGAGACTGTTTACTTATCTTAAAACCCCGAGACGGAAAAACTATAAAAAGGGGCGACACACAGAAAAGTTTGTGCTTGACGTCCCCCCCCCCCTTTCCCCCCCTGCGGTTTCGGGTTTTCAAGATTTTGAAAGTTCATCAGCTCGCCTACTTGTTCTGCTGCTACTTCTTTTATTCTCTCGTTGTACCAGTCAACTATTGGTCTTGTGCCACGTGATCACACCCTCTGCGTGTGCTCTTGCGCAGAGAAGTGCTCAGGTGAGAGAGGCAGGCGGCTGATTTGTGCAGCGAGAAGGTAGCTCATTTAAGCTAGAGCGAAAGTACGGGCCAGCTGGTTCAAGACAGAAATAGCAACCCAGAAACAGAAAACAAAACGAGGACATATACCCTTAAAAAGAAAAGTGGCTTTCAACGCAATGTCAGCTTAGTAGTGATTAGGCGTAGAAGTACTGATTCGCATTATATCTAAGTGTTCACAACCTTTACTGATACTGATCTCCAGCGACACGCTCGCTATGTGTGCGTTGCTTTGAAATAGCGATTTACGGTCCTACGGCCGACAGGGAACCATCCAATAGCTTATCATTTCCCTACAGATATACAGTGACTATTCCTGTTTAAGGTTCGTTTCAAGTACCGCTCGAGGAGTGATGTCCTTTCTGACTCCGAATTACTGTTTTGTTATGCCTTTCCTTCACTGCGCACGTCGAGAAACTTCTCAATGATTCGTTTTATATGCTGCGCATCATTTCTCAAGATGAGCGAAATTTCGGTTACTAGGTGTACTTCGAGTGTTTAATTCCTGAAAACGGAAGCTTCTTCTTTATTGTGCGAAATTGTGTCATAGTGACTCGGTACTGTACTTTAGACAAGGTGGTGTGTAGCCTTGTGCAGATTTCTAATCTTAGGTATGAAGTCTCATGAATTTTTTGCACAAACACATCCTCAATTTGTTTAACTCGTATTCTTGAAAAGAAGGTGGCTAATTAAAATACGCACACAGACACACATACACACACGCACACATATACATACATATATTATATATATATATATATATACATTATTGTTAAGCTTTTCCAAGTTTGTTTAAAAAAGGAAGTGAGAGCTACACTCTCTGCGGTTTCTGCAGGTGAGCTATAAGACCAGGGGGATTAAGTATAAGGGGATAATCATAACGATCGCTCGGTTAATTAAGTATAATTTGTTAGTTAACGTTTTAATTACTGCAATAAATATATGGTTACAATTAGAAACTTGCAGCTTATCATTGAAAATAACTAAATTAACTCGTTTGAGGAAGGCTATAACAGAGGGGCAGCATTTTACGGCGTTCTGAAAAACCCACTGATCTCTACTATAGGTGGCTGGATGGCGCTTAGCTGCTCTCCGAGCCTGGCGCAAGTGAAGCCACCGGAAGTTCGATGCTTGTCCCGGAAGTGGGGCGTGCGCTGGACTTCCTAGTGCATTCAGTCGATATTTTGGTCCATGTTTTGTTTTGTCTTTAAATTGGTTTTAACATTCCGGTTCTGGATTAAATCCCAAGAATAAGGCATTTGAATGCGGGACATACCCACAGTTGATAAATTAGAATCTCAAAATGTTCACATCGAATGGCTTCCCAGGAGACTTATCGGGTCCACATGCACTGTTACTCCGTAAGAAGCAGCCTCAGCTTGGGATGACAAGCAAAAAACCCAGCGCCCTGAACGCTGTTCGAACCAGCACTTGGAAGAGTTGAAAAGCCTGTCAGGCGCTCACTTCCCGGACATGCCGCTTACTTCCGGTGGCTTCATACCTGTCTGCTTAATGCGCCATCCAGCCCCCTATGGAGAGATCAGTGGAAAACAAAACGCTCAGTTTAGACGCGTTTCTAGGTTTCGGTTTCTTATCGAAGCACATCCTTGCACCCGCGGTCCCGCTCCCCGGTGGTCGCGGCGCGCAGCCAACCCCCTTGGCTCCCTCGTAGGATGGGGAAAGGTAGGGGGCGCCTGCGTTGCGCGACCCAGCCACTGAAGAGCAGGATCGCGGGCGCAGAGATGCGCCCCGATAAAAACCGAAACCTGGAAAAGCGTCCAAATGACGCCTTTTTATGGAATGCCGTAAAATTCTTCCCCTGTGTTACGTCTTTCTAAAAGGAGTTTATTCATGCCCTAGATACACTAGCGCTCTTACCTGTCATTCAGCTAACAATTGTTGGCATCTTCCAACTGTCATTAAGCTCCACTGAGTTGCCAGGTGTTGCAAGGTACATAGGCCTGACCACCCCAGTTGAGATGCGCGTCAAGGGACACAGTTGAAACCGAAGCGAAATAAAAACTGATGTTGCATTAGCTTTCTTTAAGAAGTGATGCAAATGAATTATGTGCACACTTTTCAGTCATTATAACCGTTGAAAACAAAATAAAATGAACTTTTTATTTTGTTTTTAGAGTAAAGAAACGTTAATCAGAACGTCTCACACGAATTAAGGCAAAAGAGACACAATAAAAGTCTTATCCGCACCAACATGCCCACGACCACACTCGCCGAGCTTTGGTTTCCGTGATGTGCCGTGATTTTTCTAGCGGCCCCCGAATCGTACCTCTTTTAACAATTACTGCTGCTACGATACTTTCTAGATACCTCCCCCAATCTTCCGCAATAGTAAGTGCTTCTTCTAGCGCTGGCACTAAGCAGCGATGCGGTGGACGCCGCCATCTTTAGCTCTATTGGGGTGAAGCACCAATAGGTAGGCCAACTCGCTTGAACTGAATGATTGTTAGCGGCTAATCACAGTTAGCGCCGCCGTGTAACTCTGGCCGATCGCGATTGAGTCGACTGTTTTTTTTTTATTATTGACAGGTAAGAGCGCTGTGTAACTGGAGTATCAGTAGTTTTCGATGACGCCCAGCAAGTTCTTTTTCTTTTGCAGCCATATGTCTATTTTCACTCATTAAAAAGTTAATTAGCAAATTTGACTTGAATAGCCGACTGATCGTTACGATTGGATCCCTATACTATGTCCCGTTGACCATATACCTCACCTGCACAAAACGCAGAAGTGTAGCTTTCGCGGTTTGTTTGAAACAAATCTGTAAAGCTTAAAAAAAAACCCTGTATATATATTTATGATGACGCAGTAATTACCATGATTGGTTACTTTCCCCTTACTACCATTCCGATTTTCGTAAGCCAGATTGTAACAGGTTTTTTGTTTTTTTTTGCTTTGTGTTTTTGCGGGAAGGTTATGACAGGTTTCTGATAAGAAGCTTGCAGCTTCTTTATTATCAACAGAATTCTGCTTTCGATTTCATATTTTTTCTCGTATCACTTAGAAGATGCTTGTTGGAATCCTGACGTACTTAGAAGATGCTTGTTGGAATCCTGACGAAACCTCTGTGATTTGCATTATTCATTAACAAAACAAGCAAAGCGCCGGCTTACAGGTTCCCAGGTGGAGGGTTCGAATCCAGGCCGAGGTTTCCGCATTTTGAGGGAGGCTTATTGCGGAGAAGTCGCCGTGTAATCGAGCTTTCGGTTGCACGCCAAAACTTCTTCAGGTGGTCAAAAATAATCCATAGTCCTCCTCTGCGGCGTGCCAGATTTCCCTTCGTTGCTTCGGGGCGTAAAGCCCCCAGATTTGATTTGACAAATCAGGACGACGAGCACAAGGAGCACACAGCACGAGCGCTGCTCCACTCTTTGCACTCTAGTTCGTGGTTTATTGCGTTGCTTCCTGAAAGTTAGCCAGGAACCAACTTGCCCGCACCGCCACTTCAATAACCATAGTAATATATTGGTTTTATTATCTAGATTGTCAATTTTTTCTCAGTTGTTAGTTCTTTGTTTGTTTTTAGCTTTGAATATTAAGGCCCGTTCACACTCTTGTGACCGAGTACGACCGAGAGAGACCAGACCGGTTTTTACGCCTCTTGCGATCTCTTAGGACCGGACGCGCTTACAGCGGAGCTGGTCCTAAGAGATCGCAAGGGGCTTAAAACCGGTCTGGTCTCTCTCGGTCGTACTCGGTCGCAAGAGTGTGAACGGGCCCTTAGGCACACTACTAAAGGCGATAGCTATACGGTGGCTAATGGACAAAACGAAATAACGAAATATTACACAATTTCCCAATTGTTTCAAGAACTCAATGTGTGTGGCACTGTAATCGAACAAAAAATTATTTTGTGGCGCAAACAAAGGTCTTGTTGAACGCATCACACATCTAAGCAGACACGTATGTAGCGCGTTATTAGAAACGAGTTATTTCCCCTTAGTAAGTTTTTTTTGTTGTTGTTGACGAGTAGCGTATTTAGTTATTTTTTTTTACAAAAGGAACGAGCAACGTACTTAGTTACTTTTAAGGCCAAGCAACGAGTGGCGGTATTTCCTTACATCTGAGGAGTAACGTGTACAGCGCCGTTTAAACAGCCTAGTTTTAATCCTAACCTGAATATGCGTCTTTTCCACAAAAAATAAGAAAGAAATATGCCGATGGGCAATTTTACAAAAAACGGCTGAACAGTATGACAGCCTAACAACGTTTCTCGCTGAACGCGCAAGTCGAACTCTACAGCTGGGAATGTCCTTCTCCCAGCGAACTCGACAAGGTTCGTTGGTCGAACCTTTTAGAATCATCTACAGACCGAATGTAAACCCGGAGGTTGCCAGCACGGGAAGGCAGAGAACCTATTGTCAAATTCGAACTTCCAAAGCAGACAGCAAACGAGATGGGAATCCCAGATTCACCAGCTCCTTCAGAAGCACAGCACTGCCGGTCCTTCGAGCGCGTCAGCAGAACGACTCTTCAGCGTCGCCGGAGATCTGTTTTCAAGGAAGGAGGGAAACATAACCGATGAAAACTTCGAGAGGCAGCTACTGCTTAAGCGCAGTGACTACTGAAAAAGAAAATAATAAACCATGAAGCAAAAGCAGTTGCGTGTTTTGTCGTCAAAGTTACGACAAAAGGACGTAATTCGTTGTTTTGAGGTAAATGAAGGCGTTCCTTCTGAAAATCGGTAACGAGTAACGTATTTAGGTAATTTTGAGCAAGTAGCAAGCATTAGTATTATAAAAAAAATTTCAAGGGGAAAGGGGGGGGGGGTAACGTGTATATGCCTGCTTCTATAAGGCCATGAGCGGTTTGCGTCCATAGTAAACTAAGCAATAAATGATACAATGTTTCATGCGACCTCCATCACACAGTCGTACACAGTCCCCTTTCCATATCTATTTGTATTATCAATAGAACCCCGCTGCTCCGCACCGCTCATGTCAAAGGGATCTTTGTCAAAAAAATGTCAGTTTTTGCTGCTATTACAACGCATATCAAATTTGTTTTCGTGACGTTAAGTGTGTAGCACCTTCGCTGTGTTTCGCCTTTTTTTTCCGGAAGTGGTACGGTTTGAAGTTCTATCTCAACATTCTCAAAAGAGTTAGCTGTTAGCAAAAGAGTTGTTTCCATTGACATCTCCGGACGCGCAGTTTTCTGTATCGTCGAGGGAGTTCTGGAACATTTCCAGCGTTCTGCTTGCTTTGCTTGCTTCCTTTTAAAATTTCAAGACTCGCTTATACTCGGTGTTCCGGATGGGCTTGGCCGTGAGGCCCACTTTCGGGGCGACGTTTCTTTTCCCCTGTGCAAACAAAGCAATGTGGAGTGGGCCTCTTAAACTTCAGGCTGAGAAGACTTTTTGCCTTGTTTGTATTCCCGTCACTCTCGAAGCGCCTTCTGCTTATGTCAGCAACTAACCAATGGATGGATTTACAGGGATTCGATTCGGCGCTCTCAGGGGCGAGAGGTTGCACGGAGGCAATTCTTATCATACTCAACGTTTGATTTCCTACAGCATCAGAAATGTTTCGTAGGCATCACCTTTGAAAGCGTAGGTTTTGTACCGTTAACCGTTCTAGACAACACACACGCACACTGGTGCAGCGCATGCTCGCTACCACGCAAACACTAAAACATAATAGACACATTTTTTTTTTTTTAGTTATAAAGGTTTGCTGCGATATTTTCGGTCAAAGAATCGGCTTCTTCGATAAATTATATAAACATTTGCGGCTTCTTCTAAAAACACACCTTTCTCGCACTATCGTGGCAGAAACGAAAGCAACGCGAAATATGATACAGCGTCCAACTCGATGCCATCGCGCGCCGCCCTTCCTGTCACAGGGAGCGAGACATGACGCCACGATGCAGTGTTTCCAAGTGCTCTATGGGGGTGGTCGCGAGGTTTAAGGTGCCGCGTTTGCGGTAGGCATATCCAGAAAATTCCACGGCGCCTCTCGTCGGCCCCACATTGCACCGCGCGGTGCGGGGAATCGTAGGGCCGTACCGATGTACGCTCGGGCCAGTTCGTGCTCTCCGTACATCCTGGAAGGACCGCAGTTCCTTCTCTCTAACCAGTGCAAATTTAACACACACACACACACACACACACACACACACACACACACACACACACACACACACACACACACACACACACACACACACACACACACACACACACACACACACACACACACACACACACACACACACACACACACACACACACACACACACACACACACACACACACACACACACACACACACACACACACACACACACACACACACACACACACACACACACACACACACACACACACACACACACACACACACACACACACACACACACACGCACACACGCACGCACACACACACACACACACACACACACACACACACACGCACGCACGCGCACACACACACGCACGCACGCACGCACGCGCACACGCACGCCACGCACACGCACGCACGCACACACACACGCACACACACACACACACACACACACACACACACACACACACAAAATTATTAGAACGATCACATCACAAGTTCGATACGTACCGTTCTGCCATCATCCTGCTTATTTTGCGTTGTGAAAGCGAAAAATGCTAAACCGACATGAACCGCTCCTTCTATTCATAAGTCCTCCTTCGGCCGTGCATCGAATTGTCCAAGTCCGTGGAAAAGAGGATGGGAGGCGCTCCGTGTTTCCGGAATGGTTTATGCAAGCTGAGAGGAGGACGAGGAGAAAGCTTCAACCGTCTGCGAGCGTCTCCGAGCTTGGCCCAGCTTCTTCACCCGCCTTCCTCGTCACCACGCGGTTACACAGCGCGTGCGCACTTTTGATCAATATGCGTCGGAAGTGTCCGCCATAAAATTGGAAACGCTCCTCGTAGTTTGAGTCAGGGGGCAAAGACGGGAGTAGAACGTGGCACATCCTGGGCGCTAACATCGGCGGTCCCGAGACAAAGAAGTCAAGATAAAGAACGGCAGATGAGCGCAGAAGGAAAGCTCTTACAATAACACACAAGAAATCACCTCTCGAATATACGTATTATGTCCGCGATAAACTCATTGAATCTGTGCATGACGTAAAATACTTAGGTCTAACTATTAATATGAAACTTAGCTGAGACACCCACATAGACAATACTTCCGCCAAGGCCTACAAAAGCTGTGTTTTTTAAGAAGGAAATTGGGAGCGTGCAATTGGACTGTCAAACTTTCAGCCTATAAAGCCCTAGTTCGCCCAGTTATGAATATGCGTCAATCGTGTGGGACCCATATTTAAAGAAGAAAAAGTGGAGAAAATTTAGCGACTAAGTGCACGATTTTTTTTTCTGATTTTAGGCGTCTCTCCTTGGTTACTGAAATGTTGAATAGATGTGGGCTAGAATCTCTCGAAGCCAAACGGAAATTTGCAAGATTAAGTTTTTTTTTAAACTTTATCATAACGAAACTGCGCGGCTTAAGTAAATGCTTGTATATTCAGCCACCTCTCAGCGCTCAGCAAAGCTAAACCACTCAAAAAAATGTTAGACAATATAATAATAATAATAATAATAATAATAATAATAATAATAAATAATAAATTTTATTTGTACATTATGGGTGCAGTGATGAAGCAAGGCCGGTTCGTCAAAGCCTTCAAGGGCTTGTGTGACTGAACCATGGTAGCACTGGTGACAAAATATGCTAAAAAAAAAAAACGAAAAGAAAACAGTGGAGGATTTGAGCAAAATGACGTCAGTTGTCACGATAAAAAGAACAATCACAGAAACTGAAAGTCACACTGGAGTCACGTGAAAGTCACACGAATGTCCCATGAAAGTCACAGGAAGGTTACACCCACAAGCCTAAAGCTTTTGTCATAAACGCGTGTTATTAAAAAAAAAACGCTTGTTAACTTAGAATGAAACTACACCGCTTCCCCCCCCTTTCAATCCTCTTTCTCGCGATAGACAAAAAATAATAATAATAATAATAATAAAGTTTATTGCATATATATATAAAAAAACACTGTACATAAATGGGTCTATCCAAGCCAAAGGAGGCTTGTGGGACAGGACCCGGCAAGTCGAACGACAAAATACACAGTAATGTAAACAGTACTACACCTAACACCAAGGAAAACAATTCGAAAACAATAAAACGTGATCCTACAATCTTAAATCTGACAGCAATTGTTGTAATTTCCTAATGGAAGTGGCCTCGTAGACATCATCAGGTAATTTATTAAAGGTAAATGGCACATATTAAGAACGAACTCTTTTTCCATATCGTGTAACGCAACGTGGGACTTCGAATCGAGACGTGCAACGAAGGTTTCTTCGGGCAACATAAGTACATTTAAATTCATTATTCCAAAAATGGCGAAGCACAACAGTTTGCATAAACAAAGAAGAAAAACTCGGCATCCGTAAAGATTGGAAAATGTTCACATCAGACGAAACTTCCAAAGGATACACAACACTCTTTAACATGTTCCTCAAAATTCGGTCAATTTTTATTTGCCAAAGCTCAGCACAATTACTGAACAAAGTAATACCATACCTAAGTACACTGTAGCCAAGCGCGAATGCGATAGATTTCCTAACTGAAAAAGGCATGAACACTTTATGGTTGAAAAGTAAACAGCTGACGCTCCGAAGTTTTCTACAAACGTGTGACAGATGCGAATTCCAAGACATGTCTGAATCTAAAAAATTCCCAAATATTTCACATTATCGACATATTCTAGCGGGGAACAGGTGCAGTTTGGACAAGTTGATTTGTGTAATAAAATCGGCGAGTTAACGACTACAGCCTTCTGTGGATTTCTGAAACAGACAAGCTTAGTTTTCGAAGCATTAATTGTAATTAGATTTTCGCTAAACCAGTCCATGATTTTCGTTGCATCATGCCTCAATAGTTGAACGGCTTGTTCGTATTTAAGATGACGGGAGACAAGTACCGTGTCGTCCGCATATTGAAAGAGGCTACAATTAGACACTGTCGTTGAAAGGTCATTTACGTAAAGATTAAAGAGTAAAGGGGACAACACAGAACCCTGTGGGACGCCAGCTCTTATGAGTGCTCGTGCACTTTCAAAACCTCCGACAGACACGATTTGAGAACGACCGAGAAAAAAGTTTTGAAGAAGAGCGAAAAAGGGACCGCGGAAGCCGAAGTTATACAGTTTGCGGAGGAGCAACTTATGGCTTACAGTGTCAAAAGCTTTTGACACGTCCAAAAAAAGGGCACACGCGAATAAGTTTTTCTCGAATGCACTGTGAATTATGTCTATAAAATCTTCAAGCAGAGGCTGAGTGCCTCTGCCAGCCAGGAAACCATATTGGCTGCTTGAAGAAGAGCACGAGCTGTCAATAAAACTTGTCATCGTACTGAACAAATGCCTTTCTAATATCTCGCCGATGCACGGCAGAATTGAGATTGGCCGATAGCACTCACGTTTATCTGCTGCGCCACCCTTAAAAAGTGGAACAACAAGTGCGGTTTTCAGATCGGCAGGAATGACACCAGATAACAGAAACCCATTGATCATATAAAGTAGGACTTCTTTAATAGCTTCAAAATTTCTAACGAGATCACCAACTCGAATATTATCAATGCCAGGTGTTTTATTGCGTTTTATTCCAAATAAAAGAGAGCGTAATGTACCGATATCAAGTTCCGGCAAAAATGCTGAATCAGATGCTCTGTAGTCGTGGCTTGGACTGGCTGAAGTCACACTGCTATCTCTGGCAATACCTGACGCCTCCGCGAAATATGCGTTGAAATAATCGACGGTTGACTGCAAGTCGGCGCCGAAATGCTTTTGAAGTGAATTAAAAATTGGTTGCCTGGGTGGGTGGCCTCTAAACGTGTTGATTAAATTCCACGTCTCTCGCGGATTAGACCTGCATTCAAAAAACTGTTTTTGAAAGTAACGCCGTTTAGCACTTCGGATAATTGCATTTACGCGGTTCCTAGCTATCCTATATTCCGCCCTTAACTCTTCATTTCTAGGCGCGCGTCTGGACCGCGACCCCAAGGCTTCCTTGGTTTTGATAGCCTTCATAATGTCTGTGTTGAACCATGGTTTATCCGATCTTTTCTTGAAAATTACCTCTTTTTTTGAAACAGCATAAAATGACTTCCAAACTTCAACAAAACCAGAATATAAATTAGGATCTTGATTGGACTGAAGGAAATCAACCCAATCAAAAGCCGCAACCAATGCATCAAGCTTAATCGGGTCCGAGATTGTTACCCGCACGCAGCCGCTTTTGTTAGTTGCATGGTCTGCACCCCGCTGCTGTAAATGACACCCGATAAAGTAGTGATCAGAAAGTTTTTCAGAAATAACAGCAGATTTCACCAAAACATCAGTTGTTCTAATATTTATATGATCCAAACAAGACACTACCGAGTTTCCAGACAAAATCTCCTCTCTTGTAGGCAGACTAATTGTATTTTCAATTCCATGCTCCGACAGAAGCGTGAGGTAATTACAGACGGTAGATTTACTGCGTTTGAGTGTATCGATATTGAAGTCTCCAACCAAACAGAGTTGTCCCTCAGACCGTAACTGCCCAAGAACTACCTCAAGTTCCGCAAGAAAAAAGAGATACGTTTTCGGAAGGAGGTCTGTAAACTGCAAGCAAAAATAAAGGAAAATCGGAGTGGAGTAACTTTATGCCGATGGATTCTGCATGCTGAAAGGAAACACTGTAACTAGATGGTATCCACTTATTTTGAATATATACTGCAATACCACCACCTCTGTTATTGTCACGTGTAT
Organism: Ixodes ricinus; assembly: GCA_037355805.1. Lineage (NCBI taxonomy): Eukaryota > Metazoa > Arthropoda > Arachnida > Ixodida > Ixodidae > Ixodes > Ixodes ricinus. The sequence goes on along the minus strand of JAZHYW010001526.1, from coordinate 32,043 downwards.
AAAAATATTCTTTATAACCGTCTAACACGAACTGATTACATTGCAAGGAAGTTACAGCAATCTCGGTGATAACGAATATGTCAACCAAAGGTTTCAAACTGCACACCGAAATTTGGAACTCGTCCCAATGCTTCCTAAGGCTTCTAATATTCACATGAATCAGCGTTAAAGAGTTGTTAGTTATCGGCCCCAAAATCTGATTAAATGAAATACAATCCGGAATCGAAACACACGCACTCATGCTTGTCCTACACTAGTTTTTCAATATCACTTACTACGTTTATACGCAGAGCAGGTGAACCCTCACTTTTCCTCGCAAAAATTTTCGAATTTTTAGCCACACAAATTGATACCCTCTTTCTTTGCCTTGAGACCTAGCCAACCAAAACAGCTCCCTGTTTGCTGCTGTAAGGTTGTCGTTGAAATACAACCATGGCCTCTTTTCAGCTTGACACAACTTGTGCAATTTGCCACGCGCCGCCATCCAGACTCCCTTTACTGAAACGGAAGCAAAGGTTACCAGAACCGTGGGAGCGATGTCACGTTTTTTTGCCAAGCGATGAATAACCGGGATGTCTGACGATTCAAAAGATGGAATGGCGAGCTTTATCGAAAGATCCTTCATGACCTCCACCAAATCTTCGCCTTGAACGAAAGGAAGCCCCTGCACCTCCATATTGCATCGGCGGTTGTACTGTTGCGCTTCGTTGAGCTCTATCCTCAAATGTTCAATTTCCCGCGACTGTTCGACCATCGTCGCCCTGACTGTTCCCACCTCGGTTTGCAGGTTCTTTATCGATTCCTCGTTTGTTTTCACCAGAGAAAGGACGGAGTCGTACTTAGCACCAAAAGAATCAACGGCTGACTGGAGACCACCGACCGTACTACGCAGTTCTTCGACAACAGGTCCCAAGGCCAACAATTGGTCAACCTTCGCTGGAAGAGGCAGCAGTGTAGCAACACTTGACTTTAGAGACAGTAGCTCATTTAGTGCAGCACTGATTGAAGCCAGTTGATTACTAACGCTGACGTCGACTACTTCAAGATGCTGGTGGCCTACAGCCTGGAGGGATTCATCCAATGCAACATTTACCCCCGTTCTGGAACCGGAGCGAATTTCACCTGTACGGCAAGTGGGGCACTTCCAGCTTTCCCTCTTAGCAGCGCTCATTCCAGAAAAAGTGCTATCTGCGACCCCAGAACAGGCTTTTCCAAGATGGTAACCATTTTCGCACGCTACGCAAGACAACAACCTCCCGTCAGAGGGTAAAGAGCGAGTACACTTAACGCAATCCATGACACTGACAGCAAAGAGAGGCCGTAGGCGCTCGCAAAAAGGTCAACACTCAACAATAAATACACTGGGCAGTCGGCGGTAAAAAAGAGGCAAAGACCCAGGAAAACCTTTGTCTCACCTGTGCAAAATGTAGCGATTAGCACCGGACAAATGTTCGCCGCCGACTCCCGACTTTTTTATTATTATTATTATTATTATTATTATTATTATTATTATTATTATTATTATTATTATTATTATTATTATTATTATTATTATTATTATTATTATTATTATTATTATTATTATTATTATTATTATTATTATTATTATTATTAGAGAACTGTCTCTTGTCTACTTTACAATATCAAATCATTTCTACCTTTGTCAATTAGAAAGAACATTATGCACGCGTTAGCCTATAGTACACTAAGGTATGGCGTAATGCGTATTTTTAACTGTCCACTCTTGTTGGCACTCAAGAATTGATCGCACGTTAAAAGGGAATTCTGAAGAGTGTAGCATACAACACGACATTTCATCTAGTGCGAGCTTGTTTGCTTCGCTTAAGTTACCGTGTTTTCACTCTCTTTTCTTCAACGGTAATTTGGCGACACTTCTGGGAGAGTGAGTTTAAGGTCCTCGGCCAGTCCATCTCGCGAACTTAGATCTGATTCTGCGTTTTCAATCTCCTCGGTGAGAACTCTCTATGGCGAAAGCATGCGTTCTTTTTATGTGCCAAAAGTCTTTAACGACGTTCCAGCTGCTCTGCTTTCCATTACCTCAAACAAAATGTTGAAGACCTCTCTGAGAAACATGTTCTCCGATGTGGCTAGATAGTGACTTTTTCCCATGTCGTTATTTTCACTTTTCTATTGTAATATGGTGCTGTACGTGCTCTTTTGTTGTAATCGCTGGACATTTCAAATGACGACTGCATTTATTGCGTGAAGTTTCGTTGTCTTCTACCCATTGATTGACTGATTTTCTTTCTACTAATAAGTGTTTTTGTGTGTGTTTTTTTTTACTGAACATATGAAATATTTCAGAGAAAGACTCATGAATTCAAGAACTGTGTCCCCGAATATATTCATACAGTGTTTTAAAATAACTCATGCATGAGTGTTTTTCTTTTTTACTTTTAGGACATTAATCACTGTAATTGACACCGTGATCAAGACAAGACAACGTTTGATATAGTTTCATCTTCACTGCTTCACCCAAATCACTGACACAAACATTCCGACTACGTCCTGTCAAGTCAATCATCTGTATGTTATTTGCTTGTTCTTTTTTCTGCACGTGATGTTATTCCGTACGAACTTCCTTTTTGTATTTTCCAGTGAAGGGTCTGGTCCCACAAGTCCCTGATGGCTTTGATCGGGCCCGACACTCAACTAGCTATACCTGCACTACTGAATAAATTTTATTATTATTATTATTATTATTATTATTATTATTATTATTATTATTATTATTATTATTATTATTATTATTATTATTATTATTATTCTCTCTGTGCTAGAATCGGAAATAGTACTCTGTGCTAGAATCGGGAAAGGGGAGGGTGGAGGGGCGGGGAAGGGGGTTGGGGCGGGGAAGGGGGTAGGGAGAGTTTTATTGTCTTTGACTTCTCATTTTGAAGGTAATGTCTTTACCTTATCACTTAAGCGGACTTTTTCATTTTTTAGGGTGTCATCCCACAAGCCCTTGCTGGCTTTGATGTGCCCGCAAACATATCCCTCTTTAATAGTCCCACTGAGTCAATAAAATGTATGTATGTATGTATGTATGTATGTATGTATGTATTATTATTATTATTATTATTATTATTATTATTATTATTATTATTATTATTATTATTATTATTATTATTATTATTATTAATAATAATGGTTTATTTTCAGTGCCCACAAACAACCTAGCTGTCTACTGTGTGGTGCAAAAACATGGGGGAATTATTATACATATAAGATAAAATACAAATTATCAAAGAACTAACAACAAACACAAGACAAAAAAAAAAGAAAACTAGGGGTAGACTTGATTTCGCCTGCTTAAGGCAATTGCATCCATTCGCGTAATTGTTGCATAAAATCCTGATGTGCACTAAAAATATCAAAGTTATTCTTATGTGCATTATTAAAATCAATTTGAACCCTCCAAAAGAGGTGACACAGGTGATGTGCAGGAGTGGTAAAACGTTGATTTGTTCCTAATGATTCGGGGTGGAACATCAGAAGGAAATAGACTGCAATAAGTCCGTCGAGTTTACCTCATCATGTACAACTTTGTATAAAAACATAAAATCTCGGTACTGTCTTCTCACAGTCAGTTTGTGCAATAGAAACCTGTAAAACAATGATTCGTAGTGGTAGAAGCACCCCCTTCCAATATGCCCCTGGAAATAATCTATTTAAGTACTCCTTTTTCGTACGAACCATTGAAGACTGGAACTCACTGCCGTCAGACTGCGTGAACGCTTCAACATCCAATAGTTTTGACTCCTTTCTTATAAACATGTTGTAACCCCCTCCTGCCAGGATGGTGGAAAACCATCCGCAGTATTTCCTAAATAAAAAAAAATAAAAAAAAGCAGACGAAAGGTTAGGCTTGTTCGTTTTGCCACAACCAGTTGAATTTGTTCGAGCGCTTGTGCACTTTATTTAGTTTTATACTTTGGTGTCGCTCTATAATAATCGCTGCGTGATCGGTCTGTGCTTCGCTCGTCTCCATATAGGGGTGACACATCACAACGAGAAGACAGCGAATGGTTTTACTGTACTCCCCGGTTGCCCGCCCTCGAGAGCCGGCAGTCCGGGCCCGCCGACGCTGGTAGTAGCCCGTCGTTCGGAGCTCGCAGTCGGAGTCCGTGTCCAGGCCTGCGGATCGTCCTTCCTCCGCCAGCACTGCGTAGGCTAGCTGTCTCGTGCTCTCATGGCCCGAGTCTCGCTGCGGAACCGCTCCGGGATCGTCGTGGAGCGGGACACCGTCGTCTGCTGCGATTGGTAAGCGCGCGTCGCAGATCAATCGCAGCAGACGGTGTTTCCCGGTCCTTTGGCTCAGCCTGGTCCCGCCGTGTAGCATATAGATCCCCTGGTCTAGTCCGGTGCAGCCAGGGCTCGCCGTTTCCGCCGGTCTTATACACCATTCCAATATTTACAAGTCCTGAGCCCAGCGTGCGATCTCCTCAGCCTAGCACGCGCGGGTTCGTCGCTTCGGAAAGCGAGCAAATCACGCGCCATAGGTACGAACACTGAAAATCGAACCGGCCAGGAGCCCCTTTTAGAGAAGGTCTATACTCCGTTCCCGCTTAAGCCGAGACTGCAGCCAAATCTACAAGGGCGAGCTAGCCCGCGCTCCTGGCTTTGAGAAATGCATTCTAGACCGAGTACTCGGTCTTGGTCTGCGGCAGAACGTTTCAAAGAAGCGACCTCGTGCTCTCGTGATTGTGGCGTTGGCCGCAGTTTCAGCTTAAACGGAGTATACACCTTTCCAAAAAGTGTATGACGGCGCCTTAATTGCTGTGTTTGTGTGTTATTCCCGAGTACACTCTGGCTGACCGCCACTGCGAGCAAGCGCTGGATGGGCTGTGATCAAGCACAATTGGAATGTGATTTTTGTAAGCAGTAGAAACGTCAATAGGGGGCATTTACTTGATGCCTTATTTGAAGGCGCTGTTTATAGAGCATGCTCCAAGCGAGTTCACATTAATAGGTTGCCAAGGAGGCAATCTTGATGGTTTGGAATCCCCAGTGAGAAACCATTTGTATCAGAAATTTCTTCTGTCAAATAAACACGTATGAATCATACAAGATAAATAAGAACATAAAAGAACCATACAAATTAGATTTTGCAGTAGGGACGCAGGTTGCAAAAGAACTGTGGAAGCTCACCTTTTGCACGCGCTCAGCATTCGTGAACACAGCTATGGTCGCCAGTGAATACTACCTATAAATAGCTTGCAAGTGTTGCCATGGCTGGATACTGAAGATTATGTCTACCTACTGGTTTCGTGTCTCGCGATCAGCCGGAGTGTCAATTCTATCGCCTACCGCAGTTTGTTTGAAGCGCTGTCGAGTCCGTTTCAGTGGTTCCAGAGGTTTGACTTGTGATTGTGCTGTGTGAAGCCTAGATTTGGGGATCGCGGTCACTTCATTGTAAGTACGCCGCCAAGCTTCATTGGCCTGTCACGATCATTCGCGCGAAGCATGATCAAAACTGATACGGTGTGGTGTTGTTTTTGCTGTCGCTGTTTTGTATCCTGGTTGCGAGCACCTCGACAGACAATTTTTACGACAAAGAACTCGGTTGTTTTTATTTAGTCTGATCGCTTTTGTCTACAGCTGCTTGCGCCCGGGTATGAGCACACGTTGGTTCTTATTTTTGAGTTGCAACATGCATGTAGACTTTAATGTGTGAAAGAAACATCCAATAACGTTTTAAACTGCATTTTTGGTCTATGGTTCACACTCATTTCTGTAAGGGTTTAGGGGCTGAGGGGTTTTGAAGGGCTGAAAGGGTTTGAAACGCTGTGGGGTTTGGACGGGCTGAAGGGGTTCGAAGGGCTGGGAGGGTTTCCCAACAAAACAGGGCTGAAGTGTTATTTTCAAAAGGGTTTAAAATGACTTTTGTCCTAGGCGAGAAACAAGACATGTTGAAGTCGAGCTTCCGTGTCGCAACCCGGACTGGTTTCTTAGCACCGCACACCACGCCACTGGCGACATTGTAGCCGGACGAAATGCACGATTCTTTGTCTTGAGCGGAGTGTCTACCGCAGCTAGACGCAGAAAAGTTGTGTTGTCGTGTAGATATTGATGGAAAAAAGCTTTCTTCTGCTTCCGGGGATTTCCAATCGCTGCAACTGCAACCGTCACCTGCGGCAGAGTCTTCTCGTGATCTAGCACGGCTTGTCATCTCTGCTAATTTTTTAGCGCTGCCAGGTTTAGCATAAGCATATTCACCAGCAGGTTAGTTCTTTCACACCACAATTTATCTCTCTTGTTAGTGTCAGGACGGACGTAAACCGCAGCATGAAAGCCCCGTCAGTAAGCGATATGAATGGGAGCAGATCTTCATGGTGTTGAACAGATCGCAGGAGCACAATGTTCTTGTTCATGCGGTAGTCGAAGGCTCACTACCCTTTGGTTTTTTCTGCTGATGTGGTTTTCATTGCTGAAATTTTTGAATTAAAAAAAACAAGCCTAAAGTCGATTTGAAAACTGCAAATTATTGTGTCTCTGAATAGGACGCATATCCAGCACGTGGCGTTGAAGGTGATGCTGGCTTGAAGTGATGAAAACTCCGTGTCCCTTTTGACGGGGACCGTTGAGCTGAATCATGTTAGTCGGTTTGTTTTTCTTTAACCATTTCTTTTGAAACCCAAAGAATTGTAATACCTCCAATGTTATTTTTAGCCCTGGTGAACAGCTGATAGGGCGTCATATTTTGATTCTGAAAGGGAATAGCAAGACTGGCCCTTGCTGCCAAACGCTCCACTGTTTCCCTGATCCGTCACAAACACTCTTCCCGTGGATGTAGCAAACAAAAAAATAAATAAAAACATCCCTTCCTCGGAAATGTCGTGATCGTTGCAACAGAACAAAGCCAGTGAAACATTATGATGATTAAACACGAGACAACTATCATCCTAGTTCAGAAAATTAAATAATAATATCCTACTTACACTCATCAGCATCCGCACAAACCGCAGAATCACTTGCCTGTGCCGATGGACCTGCTTTATCTATCGTTATTCGCCTCGAGATCGAACAGGGTCGCCACCGTGCGGCCGATGTTGGAAACGCTACGAGTGTGGATACCGCCGCACGTCGTCTGCTCTCGGCGCGCGTTGAAGCATGGATCCTCGTGACAATGAAGGCTTGTTTTTGGGTAAGCTGCGCTATTTACGTTGTGAATGTTTGTTTCTTCGAAAAAATTGTATCATTCCACGAGCGTGGAAAAACGCGAAAGCAAAAAAAAAAAGTCAAGCCGCATATTTAAAAAAAATTGGGGTGTGTGTATGTTTATATATCCTAGAATGCCTTAACGGGCACCTTGTCTCCCAGCTGTAGATGAGAAATTTAGCTAGTGCAGTACAACAGCTATACTGGAGTCTTTAACGTGCACCGCGCAGTAGTGATACCCGACCGCACGCCGGTACGATGCTTTTACCAGATCGAAACGGGCAGGGTTGGGGATTGATCCCAGAATCCCTGGGTTCTGCAGCGCGAACTTTCGCTCGAGGCGCTCCAAGCTGGCGTGCGCTAGCCCACTCGGCCACCGATCCCCAAAGCCAGATACATACAGATGTCGTAACTGTGGTTGACGCTGCGACGCGGTTCTTTGTTTCAGCTTCAGTGTCATTGAATACTATTATGAAGTACCTTGCCCACGGAAAGCGGTGCCTTGTTGAAGGCGAACAACATTTCAATGCCGGTCACATTATTGAGTGCATCATTGCGGCCCCAAAAAGCGTGCACGTCGACGAGGTACATGCGCGGAGTTACGTGCTGCAGTCGTCGGCTCTCAGGAAGGATCCTCACACTGTAAATCTGAAACTCACGAACGGAGCTACGATTCATGAATTTTCGTGCACTCGCCCTGCCGGGTAACTATTGTTTCTAACTTCAACCGCCAGAAATGTCCTAAAATGTGAGGTAGACCGTAGGCGTATATGGTCAAGCGGCGTCGGAACACAAGGGAAGGGGAACCAGTCGCACCCCTCCAAACTTCTCTTTGCAATGTCACTAGAACTGTATAATTGCACTCCTCGTCTCGTAAGCAATTCTTGACATAACTTGACATAACTTAACCTAACTTATCTCTAGCAACCACTCATTGCATGTGAATGTAATGACTGGTAAAATAATCTCTTAAAATGATGCGTTACCTTCTATATTGTTTTTGCATGTGGTGCTGTGACGTTTATTTTCTTCATATTTTAACACAGACTGGTAAACCAAACGCGATATACTTCCCCAAGTCAACGAATGACTATGAATGTTTCAAAAGCCGAGATGTAATCATGCACTTTTCACGTAGCGTGATTTGCCGTTGAAAATTCATTTTTACAAGTGAAGTGGTACGAGACCTTTGTCACGCGGAGGGTAAACAAATTTCAGGGTGTGTAAACAAACTATTGATAAGGCTCGACAGTCCGTCTTGCTCCTTCGGTAGATCGACGAGTAGCCATCAGTCCTATTTACCACGTACTTCCGACCGAAACGTCAAGAAAACTGATCAGGTGCGTCCGACGCACACCCAGACACGGAGCGAGTCACTTCCGCTGCAGTTGATGCCTCCTTCACTGTGTCATAGTGTGGGTGGACTCGTAGGAGTGACACTTCTACAACGTTTTAAAAGTCAGATTCTTACGCAGTAATAAGTTCGTGGCATCCACATCCCCTCCGAAAACACCGCAGCGGGAGAACCCACGACGATCACACTGCCCAGCAGCGAGCGAGTATCAACGCGCACGCTTTACGCGTACTCTACCTTGGGCCACTCGTGACACTTCTGTAAATAGTTTTCTTTTCCCACTTACCTCGGTTGTCATGCATCGTTGGTTTGAAGTCTTCGGCGGTGAGATGTTTAGAGAGCCGTTCTTCAGCGCGCCAGCCGCTGGATATCGGTGGAAACTGACCCCACATCGGTGCCATAGGTATTGCACTGAGCCACTGAACAGTATCAGATCATTTTCCGTTAATATTGCTTTCACAATGATACCGCAGGAGGAAATAAGCGCGATAGTTTACAGGTTCTTGGCCGCGACCGCAGATAGCCTATGGGCCAGCCATCTTCCTATCCACACATTGCTGATGATGATAGCGCGACAGTAGCGCCACCTTTAGTTCGATCTCGAGGCAAATAGCATCGTATACCTCCGACAAATAATAAACTATTTTTTTGGCCAGATTCCCGATCGCACTAGTCATTCGGAAGGTCATTCGAAACAATACCCTCGCTTTTCTGCCATTTCTTACAGTCGGTTTTTTCCTTTCAAAACCGTTTCACCTTACGATGTACCGCAGCAGACGCTACGCGGCACTGTAGCCAGTTCAATGCCATGTTAGTGTCACGTGACCTTCGAGAAGAGCGCAGCGACGCGCAGGGCGCATGTGATGTGATACGTGCACAACTCTGGATTGGCTGGGATTGTTCGTAGTGCCCACTGCAGTCCGTGGTAAGGTGAAACGAAGTTTTTTTTTTTTATAGTAGGGATCTTGTTTTATCGTCATCACGTTTCCTGAAGAGAAGTCCCTGTCAGGAGATGCCGACGCCGATTAGGCATCAAATTTCGGAGCGAGGAATGCTGACATCGGGTACAAAGGGCGCAATGATCCTGCGATGCAGTGGCGGCACGTACAATTATCACACGATAACCGCCGTTGTTTGCAGTGCAGCCGAAAAGACGGACGAGTGTAAGCGGCCGTAGCAGACCGCGGCGCATCCTTAGTTGTAAAGAGTGACCGTAAACGCAAGGCAATTTCGAGTCAAGAATACGCATTCGCAGAACCTTCTGCGGAAATCACATTGCCGCCAAGAAATTTACTTGCGTGCACGCAAAGTTTGTCAGCTCTCGTGTTAGGTGGCGCGTTGTGCCGTGAAGAGCCGCTAAGAAACAATGCCGGCTTGCGAAGCGGGAGCTCAACTTCAATATTTTTTCTCGATTTAGACAAAAATCATTTTGATTAAACTTTCAGAAATGAAATAAAATAAACTCTTCTTATAAAGCCATTATGTTTCTTATTTTTATTTGGACCACCTCAAAGTAGAAATAGGCAGCTGTGTAGGCAGCAAAACAAATGTCTAGAAGTGTGAACCTTTTGTCTGTGATGTATTCTGTTGTACGGACTTCAAACATTTTTCATTTGTAATACATCTACAGGGCTTCCAACAAAAAAAAAAGTCTTAATTGCCAGGCGAAAAGCGATAATTAAATTAAAAATAAATTAAGAAATGTGCTAATGTTTGTGCGTTTGGTTGAATTTAATAAAAAATATATTTTAACAACAAAAATTGCATAATCATCAAACCATAGCAAGCTAAAAGCCGTTCAAAGTTCATAAAACAAATTGTAAAGATTTTCGAAAAAAATAAGATTTTTACTCAATTATTGATTGATGCCTAGTTTTGTGCACATTTAAGAAGTTCAAACAACGCTTACGTCATAAAAAAATATTTCGGCGAAAATATTTTAGGAAAAGTTTAGGAACCTTGGGGTAACAAAGCCATGCATTTTCTTCTAAAAATTGGAAATGGTCGATCGCAACGTCTGGGACGTTTGAGATGGAATAAACCAGTAACGAGCCGCCCAGCATTTTCCAAAAGGGGATCTGCTTGCAGTGAGATAATTATGGGATCACTATAACACACGGCAAGCGTAGGTCTAGGCAAGTGCTCACCGCGCGATCGGAGTCTCTGGATTCAAATGCACACTTCATAACGTCGGTCGTTTTCATGGACTCCTTTAATGTGTGCAATATTTCAAAGTTTGATTGAAGAGATTAAAACGTATGCCGTACTTTGGTTGTAATAAAGGCCTGGTACGGGAGCATCTAACCACAAGAATATGAGATAGAGAGGTTTCGCGCTATCGAAAGGCTGGCTTGAGTTCCCCAGCGGGCAAAGAGGGTACGTTATTTAGTCGGCTAGCACCAGAAGATCGCCTCATTTAGGTAAGACTGAACATTATTCAGTCATGAATGTATGGATCCAGCCAGTGAGCAGGGATGGGCAGCGAGGACTCAGAGGCCCCGATGCAGTGCCGTTGGCTGCTTGGGCTATCAAAGCGGACAATCTTGTTTATTCAAAGAAGCTTTAAATATCGGAGCGACTCGCTGTGCTAATTTGTTCCGACCACTGCCTCGCCGAGTGCTAAGAAACATATTTATGTTTTGTTTTTTGTTTTTATTAGTCGACCCTGGCTCATTATTATGGTATACAACGACGTCTATCCTATCGAGATAGGACATCGTGTTACCGACGACGTGTTTTCACGGCTTAACCTTCAAATAAAAGAGCTTTCGCCACGCAGCGCTGACACAGCCCACACGCGAGTCAGGAAGTGAAAGCAGGCATTAACTGCTAAAAGTTCAGACAGTTGCGGTCGTGGGTGATTATGTGCAATAAGCTGTGGCTGATTAGAGGGCGTAACAGTCGTATTTAAATATCTGCATTTCTTGCGCACATTTGTGGAAGGGATGAACACGAAGATGAGGTTTCAGAATAATACCAAATGAATAGCCCCAAGTACGCCTGCCTTTACGTAACCTCTTCTCAATTTTGTTTTAAAAGTTATTTTTAATTGCAAGTAATTCTTAGAGCTCGCAAAGTGCTGGCGACGTCATCCGGGTTATACACATTTTGTCTGAAGCTAGAGTGGTTGCGTCAGCAGAAGATTGTTGCGCCAACGCTCCTGTACGGTCACAATGGACCATTTTCGGAAATAGCCGGTTCAGGGGTTCTGGTATGAAAATGCGCAAGCACGTTTCAAAGAGCTTGAGCACTCCCTCGGTCAAGGACGCTAGATCCTGATGACTATATTGAGCTGCAGTGACCTAGATTGGGCTTCCCCAAAGCCCCTCGTGCGCCTTTGTAGCTTAGCTTTGGCTCCTAAACTCGCCCAAAAGCGTTTCTTTTATCTCCTTCCAAATGCGCACACTGTTTCATTCTCAGAATCCCCCAACTCAGTTTTTCGCCAGTTGGATTCAGGGATTGAAAGCAGTTTCGTGGACACTATCTCATGTTACTTACGTTACCCTCTTAATCTTTCTAATTTTCTTTTTTCTTTTTTGATAGTTTTAAGGTACAGGTGCCCCTCCCCGCCCGTTTGACTTTTTTTTCTCATATTGCCAGCTTGCAGCCTATATGCCGAGCATCTTCGGATGTAATTCAATTACTTTTACAAAGTATTTCTACTCTATTCAAGATAGTTCGTTGTGAAAGTGAACTTAAATACTACTCTAAATACTACTCAAGAGCGTATTTGTATCTTATCTTAAATATTTTGTTAGGTCTTTGGCACAACACTGCTTCAGATACAGCTTTCATTATCGAAGCTTTGTGCAAAAAGATTCATTGCGGAGGGCTGCGCTTGCGCGTGTGTGCTTTTGATTGCACCCGCACGCAACTTGGGGGAAGTGTTGAAAAGAGTTTCGCTGTGCTGTTTAAAAACAAATGCCTTAGGCGCTTAGCAAGGTCTGAAACACTGCAACCTTAGAAACAATGAGCAGAACATTTAGCAATTTTTCGTTCGAGTCTAAGTTAAACTTGGCATATTTTTTGCACTCTGTGGACCATCAACATATTTTCACCGTATGCTTTAAATTGCATAATTCCCTGTGTGCGTTCGGGTTATCAGCCCATGTGGCGAAGACTAAGGATTAGATTCATGACAACCGCCTCTGTTAATTTATTATCTGTTAGCTTTACTGTGATGTTCAATGACAGTTCATTCTCGTTCGTCTTCGGTTGTTGTGGATAGGAATACTTTCTTGGCTTTACTTTAATATTTCCCGGGATATTCCAGTAAAGCTGACGAAAAATCAACATATATCAGCATAGCCGACCTGTTAGAATTTACTTTAAGATGCAAAGTTTCTCCTTATGCCGCCTTCTTCGATTTGATAAGACGTCTCTCTTCCAGCGTCTCCTAACCCTGTCATTTTTGGATACACCTGCCTCATTACACCAGCATATCTTCTTCATTTCAGTATTATTTTCCTCCCTAAACAGTCGTCTGGTGAAACGAAACTTCCTAATTTCATTGTCAGCAAACAAAAAAAATAAACGTCGCGAGTTTTTCGGTTTTTATTACTAGCTTATTACATAATAATGATTTGTTATAGCTTCACTATCTACTGTTCTTGCTTTTATCTGTTTTACAGCGAAGCTGTATATGACTTACAGGTCGGATTTCTGGAATTTGTTCGTGTCGTCGTCCTCACGGAAAAAAAAACGCTTCAGCGGTTCAGGCGAGAAGTGAATATCACGCATAAGCATACAGCGCAGCATTCGTTTCAATAAATAACAAGCACAAAACAAGCATCCGAACCACATATTTGATGATAAGGCGCTCCTGGTAACAACGCGAAGCACGTATAGAGCTCACCACATACGTTTCCCAGTAAAGATTACTGTTGCGCACGCCGCCGCGGCGACTGCAGCTTGCCACGTGGGGAGTGATGTCACTAGCCTTTCATATTATAAGACCCTTTTGCTGTTTACAAACATGAACTGCCTCCTTCGTCCCAAGCGACTTCCGGTCGCTCCGTCTTTGCAAGCCTGTCGAGCTTGCTTATGTCGCCAGTGCTAGAAAGCATGAATGGTACACTGACCAGTTCAAGGAGGGTATCTAAGTTGACCCCGCCGCGTTTTGGAACGGTATGCTGCCTTGCTCTTCTGTGATTTGTCGAAGAATTGACATGAGGCTTCCATGGGGTTTGAACGGCTCAGTAGATACCTAACATGGACAGCAGTGGAGCACCAAAACGAACAATTTCCACAGAAAATGGAGTGTGCATTGGGTCTCGCATAGCCCTTCAACTGTGTGATTTGTTCCTGGCAGAACGAGGAAGGATAATCCAAAATAACTTCAAAACATGAGGATAATGGCCTTTTTCAGGTTTCTTGATGATTTCCTGATACTTTATACAAAAAAGGTGGGGGATAAAACCATTGAAAGCGAACAAACAATTTTGCAGTGCTTTCAAAAAAGCTGCCCAGAATTGGTTTTCACACACGAAAACCCGTGGATATCGTTATGAAGTTCCTTCATCTCAAACTGGAATTCAAAGATTGGCACGTTTGCTAGGCGTATGAACCCAGGTCAGGCAAAGGATTTCTTCCCTTTCCGTCAGGACATTTCAAAACAATAAAACGAAGTGTTGCGAACATCGCTCTTCTATCGGCCTTAAACAAATCGTGTCACTATAATACTGAGTCCAGCTATAAAAGACAAATTTCTCGTTTCCGAGACTCTGGACATCCGGACGGTCTCTTGCTCAGCTTGTGTGAAAACATCTGCACAAAGCTGAAGTGCAAATCATCGAACACAGGTGGAACGCAGAAGCAAGTCTAAACAAAAGATCGCAATACTACCCTACATCCATGGAATGACACACAAATTAAAAGATAGCTGCGAGGCAGGACATCAAGGTTGTGTGCTCTGCACCAAACAAATCATATTCCATGTGCTGTAAGGTAAACCAGGACAACAACCACATGAAAGCCTGCAACGTCTCTCACAGGACACGATATGTTTCATGCGAAAAGGGGGTTGTGTATCATATGCCCTTATCGTGTGGCAAGTGTTACATTGGCCAAATTGGAAGATGTATTAATGACAGGATAAGAGAACACGCAGCATATCTAAAAGGCAAAGCAGCAGGTCATCCACCAGCCATGGGCGTACCAGCCCGGGTGGACAAGGGGGGCGCTTGCCCCCCCCCCCCCAGTCCCCAAAGTGGGGGGGCAAGGCATGTGTTTTGCCCCCCCCCCTCTGAAAACAGCCACCACTGGGCAGGGCAAACACTGGCCGGCGGCGCCCAAGGGATACCAAGGGCACCGCCCCCCGGCCTTGGGAGGGGGGGGGCGCGGGGCGGTGCTCCCCGCCCCCTCAGGGCCGGGGGCACTGCCCCCCCCCCCACATAAAAACAAGTTGTTACGCCACTGCCACCCGCCCATTGCCGCAACCGTGACTGCAGTGCAGAGTTGAGCAGCGTCACCATCATCGCAAAACAGAAAAACCAGTATGCACGAGACCATGGCCATAGAAGAAAACAAAGTAGCCTGCGTCAGCGAACCCTCGATCAAGCTCAATACCAAAGAAAAACAATATTTAAGGTGTATTATGTCCCGGTGAAGTGCAGGTGATTGAACTTTAGGTTAAATTAGGTTTTACGATATAAGTTGAGTGCTCTTACGTGGCTTTTAAGAAAAAGCACAAAGTTAAGGTTTAAAAAAAGGAAAAAGGTATTAAACCACAGTTGGTAGTCCAGCGGTACGTCTGTCCCTCTTTCTCTCTATACTCCTATCTCCTAAGTTCAGCTGGCCCCATTATCGTGTTATGCACCAACAAGTTCCATTAAAGCACGTTATCCACCTCTCGTTCATTGTGGAAATTAATTAAATTAAACCAACCTTTCTGCCGTTATCCCGCGACAAGATCACATGACCGTACTTCTTGCGGAAAGCAAATAATTACACGTTGTTCTCAGAAGTTGATCGTCGCATTTTCAGTGCCTGAAACGTTGGTAAGGCCAGGTAGTGACAAAATCGTTTGATAACTTTGTGACAATGTTGTTTTACTTTGAACTAATTCGCTGTTAGATTCCGTATATTTAAAAATCTTACTCACGTCCCTAACGGCTCACAATTCAAAAAAAAAAAAAAAAGATATGAGACCTTACAACGTGAATACCCGTCGCAGACTCTCTTGAGCGAAATCTGGTACTCCGCGAGCTCTGGAAGATGGGAAGAGCGGGGAAATTCTTTCCAGGACGTGACGGCAAGATGAGACCCTGCAATGTAAAGATTCTTTGCAGGAAACACCGCCAAGAAAGTCATTCAACTCCTTCATCGGTTACAAATGAGACACGCAATGAAATGACAACACCATTTATGGAGGCAGTGTGCAAACCGAATTGTGCAACTGCAAATTTCATGGAGTGTTAGAAAAAAAATATTTCAGTCTTTCTACTCTGGGGAAGAAGGAAGAGCAACGAAGCTGTGCTATGGTGGGAATGAAGTAAAGGCCGGCCGCAAGTCGCCAAGCCAAAGCGGAAAGGTTACAGAGTTCCCGCCCTCGCTAATATTTGGCGGTAGTTGTCCAGAGTTTTGTGTTGAGGTTTGTTTCCCAGGGACACGATACTGGGGAAATTAGCCCTTAACAGCTCCGCTGTAAAAGGTTCTGACACAGACCGATATCTACAAAGAAAAAGCAATGAGGCCGGGATCGCGAGCAAAAAAAGCATCAATGGCGACCTTACCATTGTCAGAGTACCCGTTTTCTTTTGTGTGTTCTATAGTTCATTTTATGCACTAAATATTCTACTAATCTCCTGCACGATATCCTCGTTAGTATATTTTATCATAGCGTACGCAAAAGCTTCGCGTATGCAAAGGAATATCGCAGTCGCCACTATGCATGCGCCCAACCCAAACCGTTTTTAATAGGGCCTAGGCGCATTGTAACAACGCTAGCTATTACTTGGCGAACGCAAATATTTCGGGTATGTCATTCTAAAACTCGCTCTAGACCGCTAAAGAATGTGCGGAGCGCCGTGTTATTACTTTATTTCTATTTTATTTCCGACTTTGTTATGTAAGGTAGTTACGACATTATTTAAAATTCTTTGGTTTCTTTTTAGTTAGCGTTTTATATTTAATATTGCATATTTTGATCATACCCGTCTCTAAAGTGCGAAACTTCCAGCATGCCACAGTCCGCTCTACTTTTATAGTAGCAGTAATATCAACTGTCTAACACCTTATGCACTTAGCGGACATGATAATTGAGCAGAAACACCAAACACTTGTAATCACGACTTCAAGTGTAAGCCGTTAATTGATATTTAAAAAAGCTTACTTTCACCTTACATGTACAGCAAATCAAAGCGCTGACATCATACCATTCTGGGTCGTGACGTTTTTTGTCTTTGCAAAAGGGTGCGTGAAAGAGAGTCTTTGGGCTCGAGTTCTTAGTTTTGGTCAATATTATGGCGGAAGTTTGTTTAATAAAGTAGAAAGTCGTGCTAATTAAAACAAATTCGTTTTCGAAAAAAGAAACAGCGTGGAAAGATACAAAGGACGAAGGACGAGAACTGACAGCCCTTGGTCTTGACGGTTCTCGGGTTCGTCCTGAACCTTTTTTCCTTTCAACTCTTTCGATTTTTTTTTCGAGCGCGAGAATTTGCATATATTTCTACAATGGGTAGAACCAGCACAAAGAGGACTTCGAGAAACACTACAACAGACGTTAGACGTGGAGAAAATATTGAATAACGCGTGGAGATTTTGCAGTGTACTAACGGACGTATCATGAAGATGACGCTTGCATAGTTGTCATCAAAGTTTTTTCTAAACATGTCAAGGGGTATTTTTGCATTTTTTAATAAAGTTAATGACAGAGTACCAGCCACAAATACGACTCCGCAAACAAATACAAGATACAATATAAAGCTTTCACATGCTCCGGTTGGCTGCAGCGTGATAAAATTTTACAATTACACATAAAACCCGTCTGCGCGGAAGGACATCGACGGTAAAAACCTCTGAATCAGATAACGTGCGGTTCCCTCACAATCAAACGTTAGCTACTTTCTTTTCTCCGACCTCACAGCAAATGGATACCCCAAAGAGTGTGAGTGGCGCTAACGGGAAGCCCATAGTATTAGGATGGTTTTGCGACATCTATTCAACGCGTCATAAACATTGCAGATAACAAAAGACGGCCGTAAGACTAAGCGTAAAAAAAGGCGGCATGGAGGCGTGCGCGGGTCATAAAATTAAAGATATTTTATACGTTTGCGCCATCGTGCGTGTACTTCCGGAGAATCCGCAATGGGGAAGAAATGTTCGACGACGCAAAAGTTTACACTCGAATTGCAGGCCGAATAGCCGACACGCACATAGGCCCCTTTCTTCCGCTACAGTCGTAAAAAGAATACACTTCTTTACCGGGCTTTTTTTTTTTGTGCGTTTCTAGGGTTACATGCGCAAAGAGCAGGATCCTTCGACAATTTTTCCTCGCTCCCCAATCTTCGTATTCACGGCGCGAGTGCGCGAAAGACCGGTGGCCGTAAGCTGCGTGTAATGCGGCCGCCGCGGTGTTTGGGGGAGGGGCGTCGCGCGCGAGAACCATGAATATTCCACGAGGGTTGCGTCTTAACGTCGGACGCTTGGCCACGTTTCCGTAGAGAAATGGAACGTGGTGCGCTCGCAACCTTTGCGCTCTCGCCCGTCCGTTTCCATTAGGTTTCAAATCTTTTTGGGGAGGCGAGGGTGTGATGTATGAAGGCGCTGCAAGCGCAGCGTACGTAGACTAAGGTCCAAAGCGTACACATGCTATTCCTACTTTGTTTCATCTTAAAATTCTCCGAGCAAAAAAAAAAAAAAAAAAAAGAAAGCGAGGAAGAAACGGCTAGGTAAAGGAAATTCCAGTTCGCCATTTGGCACATTCATTTGTTCGGAGCTGTGCGAAGTACTTTTTTAGTGTGATAA
The DNA here is from genome assembly GCA_037355805.1 of Ixodes ricinus. NCBI lineage: Eukaryota > Metazoa > Arthropoda > Arachnida > Ixodida > Ixodidae > Ixodes > Ixodes ricinus. Next base: position 13,541 of record JAZHYW010001526.1, on the reverse strand, counting down.
GCAGTTTCCGCGTTGTCTCTTTTAGAGATAGCTCTCTCGAAAGCAAAACGCAACCACGCAAAGAGACATTTGCAGGAGGATCTTCGAAGAATTTATTTGTTTCAAGCTTCGTTTTTCTTTTTTTTCCCTTTTTTTTAATGTGTGTTTTTGTATGTTTACGCAGTTGGAGATTCTCGCATGCTTTAGGACCTTTACGTACGCTGCGCAAGTTTGGCAATTTTTTTCCCCCTTACGATGGCCACGTTTTGGTCTTCCGCAGATTTTTTCCTTCTTTGTGCTTCTCCCAAACGGGCTTCCCTTTTATACACAAAACCATTACACCTCGAGTAAAATCCTGGCCGTAGAAGAATGCTCGGACGGTTGTACCGCGCCTCTGCCAAACCGAAGAGCTCGTTGGATGCCAGTTCCTTATTACTCGGCCCATTTTTGTTCTAGTTCGTTTTCATTCGCTAAAGTATACGTGGCTCTCGCTTTCTGAGCTCCGTGTCGTCTTCAATGAAGCACAGAGGCAGCTACAAACCAACCAAGAGCAATCCAGTGCCGTGCGCACGTCGCGTGACCTTCGTGTCGGACGTATCGACGCACGCGGCACGCGCAGTCACGTGGTACGTTTCACGACCCAGGATTGGCTGGGATAGCTCGTAGCGTCCGCTGCCGTGCATCGTACGTTGAAACGAAGTTCGCCGCTCGCCGCATTCATTGGTCCTATAGGAAGCGGGTTGTTTCCGCCTTTTACAACACCATTCTTTTCCCCTTCGTCTCCTTCACACACAAAAGGCGTAGTATCGGAAGGAGATGGCCGCCTGTTCTTGGCCATTGCACGTATGCTTTAGGAGGATGTGTTCAAAACGGTTTAGTTAGAACCAAAAATAAAATTACCAGCAGCGACCTTTATTTCCAAAGTCCTATAACGTGTGAAATGAAGTGTGTGAGGATTTAGATTTGTTTAGAAGACATCGGGAAAAGGACGGACGTATTGGTAATTAGTTTCCTCGCTAAATGTAACGGGGAGATTGACGCCGTGTGACCTGATGTCACGTGGTCCGCTAAATGTAGCGTAGAAATTGATGACGTCACGCAACGTGGTAACGTGACCAGTAGTGCCGCGAGATGACGTCACCTGAATTTCCCCTTGCTTTTCCCGTTAAATTTAGAGAGGAAATTTAACGTCACATGTCATGACGTCACTCGACGAAGCCACGTGATGTGACGCTACGGGGTCGTCGTGGTGTCGCATGATAGCGTCACTTCACGGTGCCGTCGTGGCTTCAGTTTTCCCGCTATATTTGGCGTTGACATGCAGAGACGGACGGACGGACGGATGGACACGTTTCTTGGATCATTGGCTGCTGTTCAAAAGCGTCTCATACTTAAAGACCGGCGACCAGTTCGCGCTTTCCACTTTCCCTCCCTTCCTCCTCTCCCTCTTCTATCCTGTCCACCGTTGCCTGTTTCCTCCTCCCCCATGGTGAAGAGGATGTTCTGCCTTGCAGAATCTCGAGTCTGGTCGTCGGCCTTTAAGAACCAAAACCCAGGAGGAGATGTCCCGCTGTCTTCCCGCCTTCACAGCCACATTGGATGGCCGAAGACGACTTCTCGTGCTCGAATAAAGGATCTCATTACGACATGTTATATGAACACCAATAAAACCAGAGCTCAAGAATGTTTTCAGTTTATTAGTCAAACTACACCGATCGAGCCAAACAATAATTATAATTGATCAAAAAGCGTTTTTTTTTTCGTGAACGAGAAACCTATTACAGGCGTGACCTATAATTTTCCCGTTGGACTCAATGTATGTATGTATATATATATATATATATGTATACTTTTTAATTGCTTTGGGTGTTTATTTTTGAGATTCGTGGACGTAAGATGCTGCTTTTATTCTTGCTAAAATGAAGTCGGAAGAAAAAGCGGTATGCACATGGCATTTGTGTAATCAATGTTTTGGGGGAAATATTAATTAAAGCTGATATTAATACTTAAACTGCAAAGCGCGAGAAAAGAAGAAAAGCAGAGAAAACAGCTGCGCGTGTAGTAAAATGTATAGTCGCACGCGCGACGCTTGAGTCTTTAAAATCGAATTTCCATAAAAAGACACCGTTACAATTCCGGGTGTCTAAATATGTGAAGTATAGGAAAACAATTCGAAAATAACAAGTTACTAACAATGATAACGCAAATAATGCGAAGGCGCAAGTGAGCTCGAAATACACCCTTTCCAGAATTCAGTGCCATCTATACTTCGTTTCAGCTTGGGTCCAGACGCAGGCGACGCTACAAGCGCGAGCTTCGGGCTTTCAGCGTCCCTGCCAAGCACGCGCGCTCGTGCAATGCAAGCACTCTTCAGGGCCACACGCTCGCGCTCGTAGCATCGGCTGCGTCTGGACCAGGGTGTAAGATAGACAGGTGGGGAAACGAGAGCCAAAATGAGCGACCCGATTGTGTACCCCGGTTTCTCTTTTCCTGTGGCGCCATCTATGTGGAGCACCGCGAACTCTCACTCCGGGTGGCCGACCAAGTGGGGCGACCGGTGGCGACCGGCTAAACTGAAGGAGATTTTTTTCTTCTCGCCGCAGCGCCATCTGTCGCAAATTGAGGGTACCCGCAAGCAGACGAGTACACAATCCGGTCACGGCGCTGCGGTAGGCCTCTATGGGCCATTTCCCCACCTGTTTATCTTACATCCTGGTCTGGACCCAAGCTGAAACGAAGTATAGTGACTCAAATGGCAGTTTCACTTTTACCGTACTAATGGCGGCAATGAACCTGCGATCTGCATTATTTATGGGGCACCGTCACTTTCACAAGTCAACGGTAAACGAGAGTAGGCGCTTCACCGTACAGTTCTTTTTCAATCTCTATCGGTGTCGATGAAGCCATCCCACATAGCACCATCCCACATAGACGCCATGATAAAGTTCTGTATATCAAGGGGCTTTGAAGCCGTGTATGTGCTACTAAGATATTGACTGGGCTCGACTTAGAAATGAACGCTTATGCAGCTCTTGCATCTCATTCCTGCTTCTAGTCGCGCTAGCGTCTAGAATGTGTAGGCATCGAATCATCTGCTTAGGAGCATCTTCAACTTCGTCCTTCAATAAACAGAAGGCCGCCATTAGTATAGCACATATGCCAATCTTCAGATGATGATAGGGATCAACGTTGCCAGGCTGAATTCCGGAAAGGGTCTATGGTCCTTGGAGAAGGGGAACAAAGGAGGCAAAGGACAAACAAATCTCCAAACAGAGCTAGGTGACTAGTGCGCGACCGAAAAAATCCCCTGGTCCTGGTATCCAACAAGGGACCTCTCCATTTCCAGCTGATAAAACCCTTTGCTCTACTGACGTCTAACTCCTGGTTAACTCAGTCTATAGAGCGTTCCATTGGAAATGGAGAGGTCCCTGGTTCGATACCAGGAGCAGGCGGATTTTTTCGGTCGCGCACCTGTCACCTATAGCTGCAGTGTTTTTATAGCTGCAGTGTAGCATGCGTTCCCAAAAAGGAACGAAAAATCGCTCCTCGTTCTTTCTGAGTTTTGGAACGCATTCCCATTACAAGTTCCATGCGTAAAAAAGGTCTCGTTAGAGTTATAATATTAAACGTATCGTTACATATACGTTACATTTGTATTTTGCTGATTACCATATCTAGTTACATCGAGGAAAGTTTTCTTCTTCTCTTATTTTATCTATTCCATCAAATGGCAACATACCATTTCGAATGCCGTGATGGAAGGGCACCAGGAGAAAAAAACAAGACGAAGCAGAGTTTCATTTGTTGATATATTTCACCTTTAAAAATCGCAGCTTTTAACAATATTAATGTGTGTGGTAAGCGATTCAGACGAGCCATATGTACCGTTGGAAGGTCAGTTTTGTAGACTACGAGTCCATCTTTGTGAAGGTTGGATTCGTTGTTCAGTTCGAAGGTGAGGGACTAGGGGAAGAGGAATAAAGATTAATTTTTGTGTATCTCATAAGTGACCAATGTTCGGGACACAAGGGTGCGTTCGATGTTTGGTAACCTTTTTTCTTGTTGTAACTGTAGGTCTCTTTGTGGAAGTTCAGTGATGATTGCAGTGAGCCTTAGATTTCTCGCTGTATGAGGATTCGTGGAAACAAAGAATGCAGCTGAGTTTGAAACGTCCCTCTTTTTGTGTCTTTTCCTTTGACTAAAGTTTAACTTTTTGTACTGGAGCCTTGGGCACTGAAAAAAGAATCTTTGTCGACTAGCTCTCCTGCCTGCGACTCTTACGAAGCGAGGACCACACAAAATAATCCCCAAAAATAAGTAACCAAAAAGGTAACGGGATCCTGCTCTTTGTAAATATGTTGTTTTTATATTTTTAGAATTTCCCTCTTTAAAATAAAACAAAAAATACCCCGCTGGACGAAAAAAGAAACACCGTTCCTTCCTCCATTCTAGTAAATATGTAACGAGTTCCCCTTCCTCTTCCACCGATACAAATAAAACGCCGGCGTCCCTTTTTTCCTATTAAAAGAAACGCGTTCCAGGAGCGCCGTTCCTTAGAACGCCGTTCCCTGCAACACTGCCTAGCTGTGTTTGGAGATTTGTGTTTTTCCTTCCCTTTTCAAAATATTTTCACTCGTTAGTTACAATAACGCTTAATGACTTTAACTGATTTATTTTTACGTTATTCTGAGACTTTGTGAAATAATATACCAGGTTAGCCTATCGATGGCCTGTTCAAAATTTACACTCCAAGATATCTGAAACGTCCACTCTCCCGCAAAGCAGTCAGGAGATCCAATCGCTGCAATATACGGAGTCAATGACGACACTAAAGTTATGTCTAGACATGAAAAAACAAAGCGAAAATACAGACTGCGATGTGACATCGAGTTAAGCGAAACGTCACGTTCAGTCTGACAGTGCAGACGGTTTTCCTATGCACAAACATGTTACTAAGCTTCATCGCCATTCGCCGCGCAACTTTTGTAGACTGCAGTGATTGGCTTTCCTGTAAGTCCTTTGCGCGATAATAGACGAGTCCTTCGCGGCATAATAGACGCTCCACATATCGTGGACTGTACGTACTTCTAGTGTGTTTACTATGGATGGGTGATTGAAACATTATGCGCACTCCGGTCATCTTAAAACATCTGTCCCTGTCTTATCGGCGCTTAGCGTTTGAGGTCGCTGTCTCTCCTTCAGTCACTAATGTGCAGGAGTCAAAGTCTTACGTCACTTCCGGTGTGACTGATGTGTGAGAATCGATGTCTGCCCCACGTGTGATTTACACAAATAAAAAGCCAATCTTTTTTTTCTGTAGTATGAGGCTGTGTTTGTCACCAGTATTTATCGTAGACTTTGTGCACGGTATGAAGAAAGTGTTCTGTATGAAAGAAGTGTGTTAGAATGGATACAAAATTTTTAAAAAGACGCCTCAGCCCAAAAAAGAAAAATCAGCAGAACCCATCCTTTGGGAATGATTATCTACGTTAATGCGAATAGCATCAAACGGTGCGGAGTTATGCGCGTTCGTCAGGTGGCCGGCACACTCTAGATACGCCAGCCCACTCTTGAGGCGATTCTAAATTTGTTGACACTTTCACAGCCCTGCGCACGATCTCCGCAGCCCAGCACGTGCGTTTGTGTCACTTAGGAAGGCGAGCAAAGCACGCGCCATACGCACAAACACTCAAAATGGTACCGACCAGACTTTCTGGCGTCTCAGCTAGTCTCAACCAACGGGAGAGGGTGAGCACGGCCGTTAGCTCACCCTCTCCCGCGCTCGGGAGAGGGTGATGTAGCGGCCGTGCTCAGCCTCACGAGAGCGGAATGAGCCCTCGTGCATGGAACGCGCGCGCACCGGTAGCTGTGACAGCGCTGTAAAGCGCGTCCTATGGTAAAGATATAAACAACCGATTAGAGTGCGTTGAATGACTGCCTTCATAGCTCTGTGGTTAGCGCGTCTGCCTGCTGATCAAAGGGTCAACGGTTCGAATCCCAGCCGGCGCCGGTCTTTTTATTTATTTATCGACCCGCGGCGTAAGAGGTTAGATAGCCAGATAGATACATAGATAGACGAAAAGTGCGTGAAGTATCCAAAGAATGCTATTCGCATTAAAAGAAAAGAGGCCGAACAGTTATTCGTGTTGACGACTATACTCTGTTTCACCTTGTGTTGTACCGCAGGAAAGGCTACAAGCGCGAGCTTCTTGCTCTATAGAGCACATCTCGGCGCCACAAGCTCTCGTGCACCAAGGGCATCTGCCAACGCTATGAGCTCGCGCTTCTAGCCTTCGCTGCGGTACAACATAAAGTGAAACGGAGTATAATGACGACATTGAGTGTGCACATGAACTCATTCTGTCGGACGGACGAGTGACAGTGGATGACGTGACAACTCATCTACAAATCAGCTAAGGCCAACATTACTAGAACCACTCAGTTGGGAAACTGCCTAGAGACTGCTCTGAAAAAGTGGCACCGATCCGTCCACGAGAACCGAGCTAATGACGATCACAACGCCGCCATTTCTTCCGCAGCGGCCAGTCGAGGAACAACACGTGACTTCCATTTTTGTTGTAGTCGGCCATTTTGGGGCCAGAACAGATACTGTAGAAGCGGCCTCTGTGTACCGCCCCCGACTCCCAAGCGGACGCGCCGCGGATTACTACCGAGGTTAAAATGCGCCTAGCTCGGGACGCGCTACCTGAAATCACCGCTGAGGCACGGTTGTTTAAAAACAATATTAATTGTACTGCAAAACCGTGCGAACTGAATATTTTAGAAACAGCACGCGCCCTTCATTTTGTACAAAACTCCAATAAACGTTACTATAAAAAGTAGTTTTTTCCGTTGGTTTTTACGCAAAACATGCTTTCTAAAAAGCTCAAGGAGACCACAGTTAAGACAAATGATACAGAGCGGCGCTGTTGTCGTATTTAGCTCGGTCTCGGTGGACGCCAGCGGCCCAGGTTTCAACGGTGAGTTTCCCAACTGAGAGTTCTAGTAACGTTGGCCAAAGCTTTGCCTAAACAATAATTTATGACAGGCTTGGGGGTGGAAAGTTTTTGTCACAATAAATTCTTCAGCGAGAGTGCTAATAATGTTTTAATCTCCCACGTAGGTACTTAGAAATTAATTGTAAATATTATGCCGCACTCTCAGGTGTTTCAGATCAAACTAAATGTTGCAACATGCCGCGAACAAATAAAAACGTTGATGGACTTTTCTAACAAAACACTTTTGTACTGTCGCCGCGGCGTTGAAGAAGGCGCAATCCGTGCCATCCTCTGCAAGTCAATCGTAAGCTAGGCTTGAGAAGGGTTGTTGCAAAAAAACAGACTTTTCTTTTCCTTCAACCTAAATTTGTAATACATTGTAAGATTACTGCTTATATATATCACGTGCGAATATTCACATTTATTTGGAAGCAGTACCGGACAATTTTAAAAAGAAGGAATCACGTTTTGTGTTATTCAAACCCATAGAAAACAGCATCGCAATATCGATAAGCGATCGAAGTTGCAGTAATATTTAGAAAAATGCAAGACAGCAAGAAAAAAAAACAATGTATTAATGAACAGACGATCACCAAGCACTTCTTTGTTCTCACCACTCAAGATCTTAATATAGCTAATTTCGTTGCTACATTTTTAATTAAACCGTGCCACACATTTTTATTTCTGAATTACTAATAATATATAAAATTAGAAGCAGCAGGCTGAATTATGAAACCAGATAATTATTAACAAGAATTATCGATGTCAGCTAAAATGTATTAATTTCTTGTTTTATTACTTCTCAATGTCTGCACGGAAATTTTGCCTTGTAGCAAACATGCCGACAAATATAATAATGGCCGATTCACCCGATGGACCGTAGCACGATTTTCATCCACGAATACTGCATCACGTGACAGTTACGTCATCTATTCCTGATATATGTATCCTTGTCTCGTTCGCGTGACGAAAAGGGGGGGGGGCGGTCGTCAGAATGACATTTTGGGGATGGGCAAAAACAAAACTACAAAATACAACCCCTATGTTCGACTTATAAACGGTATTGCCCGATTTCTACAGACGAATGAGAACATTTCGGAAAACGAATAATTCATAGAGTTGTCTATTTTGTAGTTTATAACACGATTATCAATATTTACTCATTATAGATGCAAAGATATGAATTTTCAATGTTTTAGTTGGTGTATCAACGTCTAACATTGAATCAGCATACCTAACAAATGCCACTCTTTTGCTCCATCGGGTGGCGTCAGCTCGTTTTAATATTTTCGCGCTCGCACACACGAAGGTCATAAGTTAGTTGAACTTTCCTCGAACTCCGTGTAAGAAGTTCTGAAAAGTCAAAAGTGTTGGAGCTGAAACCTCGGCTCAGTTCGCGACTTCCGTCGTCAAGATTCGAGAAGTTTTCTGTCAAAGCTCGCCTAGCACGTCGCTATCCTTCCTTTGTCTTTTCGTTATTGCGTCGCTATCCTTGCACGCGTATGCAGGCTTTGATTCGGCAAAAACGTTTTGGCGGCGCCGAAATATTCCTTTTTATCGTAATGTGACAGCGCAGCAGCCATTGTGGTCAAACACTCGAACACCGCTTTCGCTCAACTTTTTTGTCAGAATGGACCCTTTTCAAAATCCGCACCATGGCCTGTCCGCCATTGCTTGCTCACATGCTCTAAACACGTATTATATACGAGGTTTGCGTCAGCGGTCGGCGAGGAGTCGGACCCAACTACGCGCTCCGTGTCCAAGGATGGATGAATGGGTGTTACTGGCTATACCCTTTATAACGGGCGGTAGCTTGCGCCACCTCGCTTAATTAAAAGAAGACCAACATACGATTCCTCCCGCCCTTCTAAGAGCAATTTTCTCCCACAAGCAACGCCAGTGTTGCTGGATGGACTTTTGAGAAAGGTCTATTACTCTCGAACATCAGTGCCACAGTAAGTTGTTTGCGTTTCTTAGGCTTCCACGATCGATAATGGGTTCCGTCCGTCCTCGCTGGGGTCTGGTTGTCTCGTCCTTTGTGTAAATAACCTTGCAAAAAAAAAAAAAAAATCTGCGGAATAACTTTTTTTTTTTTTTGCAGAGCACAGTGACAGTTAATTATGTTGAACAAGATTAGGTTCTCAGGGAAATACGACACTCATAATGCGATTAGACGAAACAATAAGTGTGAGAATTCGGCAGGGACAATGAGCGCGACGTTTTGGCTTAAAAGTTGTCCCTGAGCGGGATAAACAAGTTTGTATAAATATGCAATTGAACAGAGTGCCACGGAGCTTTTAACGAGGGTGTTTGTATGCGGTGCATGGATTGTGCTCAAATTTCGGAAGTGTAGGTTTGTAAGGAGAAAAAAACATCCAAGAAAAAAAATTTTTTTTTCCCATGCTCGGGAGGAAAAGAGAAGCCAAACCGTCGGGCTGGTAGCCCGCCACTCCCATATAACACTCCATAATAAAAAATAAAAAAATTGAAAGCTTTTATAGATAAACACCCTAATGGTGCGCTTACTTGTGCGAATTCAGGGGTGGGATCGCGCAGACGACGAGCGAAATTCTGTCGCCGAGTGGCGAAATCCGCTCGCCGCTGACGGAAACTCTGCATCGGGCCGGAACATAATGTTACCGCCAGGCGAAGCGTTTTGCATGACGCGAGTCAATCAGCGTTAAACGGTTACGGTTTTTCTCGCTCGTTTATAACAATGGCGTCACTCACGGCTCGATAAACAGTCACCTGCCAGGACGAGAGAGAAGGCAGCGTTCACGCTCAGTATTTTAACAGAATGCATGAATCACCGCCACGAACGGCACCGCTGCTTCTTTGGCGTGCTCCACATCTCCAGCAAAAAAGCAAGAAGGACGCACGGGAAAAAAAATGGTCGTGATCATGGGAGAGCGCGCTCGCCTATCACCCATGTCCACGTTTGGATCCCCGTCGCCTCTTCGAAAAAAGTCTACTTAAGAAATAAAACGCACGTACCTTACGACAAAAGGTAATTCGTGTAGCGTTTATTTCCAGTTCTATATAAAACCGAACAGCATCTCTTCGCAACGAGCGACTACGTCCGACACCATCCAAACCACGCCCGGCATGAAGGAAGCGCATTCTTCAATTACCACAGCCCCTTACTACGCAAGAATTAACACTGGAACGACGAGGGAATAAAGGGGAACCAGTGGATCCCCAAAACGTGGTCAGCTATTTATGCGGGAAGAGCCCCCTTAAAAACAAAGGGTCCTACGTTTGTTCGAGCTGCGGGGCGGAGCGGGGAGGGGGACTTATTCATGCTTGTTCTTTGAACGAGATCACCGCCCATAGCCAGGGAAAGGTTCACCTCATTCACACGCGAAGACCTGGAAAGCGGAGCGCACATTTCTTGTTTTCTTTCGCGGTATTGGGAAGGCACATAATTCACCACCGCCGACGGTGCACCTGCTTCTTTGATTGCAGTTGCACATCCTGCTACATACCAAGTAAAAACACGGAACCGCCGTAGTCACGTCGCTTTGCGGTAGAACTGGACCATCTTCGCGCGGTTCCTCCCATCCTGGCGAAATGAGCGCGGCAGTGCATGATCCAGCGTCAACAAAGTGAATTATGCCTGCCCGCACTGGACGTATCCGAGCGACTCGAGGATCTTTCCGAGAGCGGCCCAGGAGCAGCAGACAAGAAATCTCTGCGCCTTCTCGTCGCACACGCGAACGCTCCGAGAGCAAACGACAAAACAGCCGCCTCTGCAAAAGATACGCCAACACCTTCTGTTTTTCGCCTGAGCCGAATTCGCTTTGGCCGCAGCAAATTTTTCCTCAAGTGTGAACGCAACCTCCAGCAGGCTCAGCGATCCAAGCGCGTGTGGTGTGATGTGAGTAGCGACGTTAACCCGACGGTTTTATACTGTTTTCCTCCTGACGTGAAAAAAAAAAAACAATAATAATTATAAAAAATAAATAAGAAATATATATTATATATACTTTTTTTAATTGACACTTTTCGAACTCTGTAGTGCGATCAATGCACCACATGGGAACACCTTCGTGAACAGTTCAATGACATTGTGATCACTGGCTATATTTAAACAAATTATTTTACACCTCGCATAGCAGTTCCAGAATGCCGTGTAGTGGTCTTCTGAGCTAGGTCATTCGTTTGGATCCTGGAATGGTTCACCCTGATTAGCTGTTTCCGTCTCCGGCCAGTGTATTCACGGGTCCTTTTATAGCCTGGAAGCCGCACATTCCGCGGACTTGCCGTCATGTGATCAATCTCTCCGCTGGTCAGTAGAGACTTTTAGCAAACTGTTATCGTGTTGCGCCTACCGCACGGCGCTACTGGAGGCTTTGAACCATGCTTCAAGAGCGCGTCTGGAGTGATATGCATGACCAGGAGGTGCGCTTGAAACCCTGATTCAAAGGCTTCAGTAGTGCGGTACACAGAACACGGTGTAACGGTTTGCTAAAAGTCCCTAATAGGGACTTTGAGCAAACCGTTAGCGTGTTTTGTGTACCACACAACCGGAGCTACTTTTAAACGCTCCAGGCACCCGGCGGTACGCGGTAACGGTTTGCCAAAAGTCCTTAGTTTTAGGAAGCCGCTAGCGCGTGCCGCACCGCACTACCGGAGAATGGGCGAGCATGCCTTTAAAGGGGCTTTGCAAGGATTTTTTACTGTTTTTCTTATGAAGCTTTCTGTATGACGTCAAACAGCCCCCCCCCCCCCCCCCCCCCCCCCGACCCGCCCCGAGCGTCAAACACTCCCGAGCGATCGGGCGTGAGCACGATGTAAAGTGTCAAAGGCCGTCTGCAAGTGTGGCATAGCCATGTCTCCCGCAAGCGGAGCTCACGTTATGAGACCCCGCCAGATTTAGTTTTTCAACTTAGCCGCTAGGAGCGCAGGTTACACCCCTCCCGAATGTGGTTGGCTAAAATTCCCTCATCCGAACATGACCGTGATTAATGGCGAAAAGCCAGATTCCTCAGCGCCAGACGTGGCGAACGTGCCGGAGATGCAGTCGGAATGCGCGGAGGGCTACACTTCCATCGATCTCTCGAGGATATATAGGTGAGCCTGATCCTGGGGGCCAGCCATCTGTAGCGCGGCCGCCGAGCGCGGCACGCAAAGAGACCGCCGCATTACACTTGCTCTGTATCTATTTTCTACATCGCCCGCTCAGGGTGAGAACCCCTTGCTCTGCAATCATGAACGTAGCTACTGATTGCACGGCAATTCAATCTGACGTCCCCCCCCCCTCTACTATAGAGTGCTTAGGTGTTCCGGCATAATCTAACTCAGCGGGGTTCATCGATCACGCCGCGACTGCATTCCAGAATTGCGTCAAGGCTGATAATGTTTCTACGTGGAAGGGAATGGTTGCTAGAAAACAAAAACAAAGCAAGTAAAAACAAAAATGTAATGAGCTATGTATAATTGAAGTATGTTACGATGATACAATTGGGGGTTAGGTTGATACTACTATTTTTTTTTCGTTTTTAATCCAAATGCTGCGAGCTTTCACCTGGAGGTAATTTAGGCATAGGTTTACATTGGAAAAAATAAAAAAAAACAAAAAACGCCACACAAATGGCGTTTTTCTTCCTTTTTTTCTTTTTTCGAGAGAGACATAAAGGAGAAAAAAGCATCGGGAAAAAAACAAGCGTTGGATTCCACGACGAGTGAATACTAACGCTTGTGCTGCATCCAGATACGCCTGGCAAAGGTACATCGCTTCCTATAGCCATCCTAAAAGACTTGATCCAATGTGTTTATGTATTTTGGTATGTACTGCACAGCACCTGTCAAAAGTTGAACAACGGTCATCATTCAAATTCGTGCTTCTGATAAGAATTATCTCTCCTTCAGGATGGGAAATGCTCGTTACATTACTGTGCCCCATAAAGTAATAGATGTGTGCAAGCGTCAGTATTTTACAAGCACAATAGGTGACTTCGTGCACGTATCAGGACTACTTTAAGGGCATAAAGAATCCAGCAATATAATAACCGGCAGAATTCGTAAAAATCTACCGCATAAATCATAAAACATTTCGTGATGGTGCTCTCTGAGTGCTTCAATTTCTTATAAAAGAGTAATTTATAACGACAGCGATTTGGAAAATATTGTCCCGGTTCCCCGATAGTCTGGCTAGATAAATCCTAAATACTGTTCCATTTGCCTCGAGAGTTTGGATCCTACCCTAATTTTGTTTCTTGTTTGTTATTCAGCCTCGGATAAACTGAGAGATAGTGGTTAGATTTTTACGAGCCTTCGAGGATTGTCTCGTTATAGTAGGATTACACTCATGATTTTCTGGTCCCTACATTCTTGTATTCTGTCAGTTTGCAGAAAGAAAATCCAAATGAGAAGACCTGCCTCGCGGATTCACTTACATATTTTGCATGGCCATTTGTACGCAATAAAACAACGGAACTTCCTAGTTATATTTTTCTAAAATTAGTCTACTTTCACAGCAGTCGGGAATTATTCAGTTGTTTGCGGGTAAAGGAGCAGAGTTCAGCCTATGTCTTGATCGCGCACTGTCGCAGAATACGAACT